>JAGFZM010004809.1:0-13878 GCA_017657215.1 Limnothrissa miodon | reverse complement strand
TGTGTGTCTGTGTGTGTTGGCGCAGTCATTTGATGGCCCAAGCATTGGTTGGTCATCTCAGTGCCATGTTCTCCATTGGAAGAGTTCTGATGCAAAGCCCTCCAAGTTCATTTTTAGATTCACTGAAAACTTCAGTTGTCCTCGTCAATCTCTCATCAAACTAATATAAAATGTTATTATATATTATATAATGTTATTATATACTATATAATTCTGTAAATTCATCACAATTGGTTTTGAGAGGGGTTGGCATCTAAAGCATTTATTTCTTTGGTCTGTGGTATCTGCAAGCATTCCTTAATGCAGGGCAAGACAATTACACAAACAACATACTTTTATTCCCCAGTATCTGTGCACTCCTGCAGAGATCTGGGCTTTCCGGAACCATCTTCACCATGCTGATTTACCACATGATGGAACTGGAACCAGAACTGGAATGCACTGCTTTGGTCCCCAATGTTCTGTGTTCCATATGGTTGGAGGATTCAGGCTAGCCCTTTCATATGCTGTGTGGCATCTCAGATGGCACTAATGGAAGACTATTATTTTCGCAACATAGGCCTATACATGTCTGGTCCTGTTAGACTCATTCAAAATGAACACATTTGTAGACACGTTGAATGTTTTGCTTTACAGTTTTGATGATTACATGTTAGCTCACTTATAATCCATCTCCAAAAATAAAATATTAGGTTTCATGTTGGAATTCATATGCACAAGATCTCAATCACATTTTGCATTAATGATATTTTAAGAAATGAGTGGTAATTGCCACATTTGTTAAATATACTTAAGCCAAGGCATGTAGGCCTTATACATAATAGAGTCGTTAGTGATATTTTTTTGGTTAATATTGCCATGGGTGGCAGTTACACCACTCACATGGGCTATTGTAAGGAATGATATTGTTCAACTTTCACAGTATTTCACAGTTATAGTGTGAACAGCTACCTGCCAGCCCACCAAATAAAATTAAAAAAACAAGCACTCTCTCTCCAACAGTGGTTTTCTGACTACATTTGTGCTGACAAGCGTTAGTGCTCAAATATTCCTGTAAGAAATGTCTTACAGGTTGGGGATAATTTATTTATTTATTTATTTTTTCAAAACTCCATAAAGTTTCAGTTTGAGAGGTAACGGTTCTTCTGTATTTCCTGTTTGTCTTAGCCCACAGACATTGAGACTGGTCCTCAAGTCTGTTGGCTAATCCAAGACAAGTTGCACTTCTCTGCTCCCTACTGCAGTTCTTTAAGCATGAAAAAGTACAACTTTGGAGTTTTCCATTTTTGACATATCCAGCAGGTCAAGGTCTTTATCTGATTACTGTCAGTAAATTATTCTTTATTCTTATTCTTTCAGTGGTCACGTCAGATCGGATCAGATATTTTATTTATTTAGCACGACTTGTCATCTTAGATCCTTAAAAGATTTTTCATTTTCTTTTAATTTGGATTGGATGAGGATTTCTTTGCTTTACTTTAGATTTTAATATGCACCTAATATGAAATGTAAAATGATATTCAAAATATACAACATGGCATCATTTAATAAGTCTCTTTCATGATTTTTATGTGATCCGAACCTGATGTCTCTGATGAGCTCTTTAAAGGAGCGCAATATATGTCTTGGGGGGGGCACATGTACCACTAAATCCCTCATTTGGGATTAGCTGTGTCTGGTGTGAAAGAGTTAAAGGGAGGGTCTATGATTTTTGGAGCATGCACGTTTTAACATATTGCTTGAAATATCTTCACACCCCCATTGCAACCAATTAATTAAAAGTTTTGACACAAAAATGTAAAGTTTTGGTGGCCTCTAGAAAGAACAATCCAGGAAAAACACTACGGACCATTCATTAGGATTGGATTCTGACACATCTATCAAACTGCAATCTGCTGCTCCCTCCCCCTCTGCGCGTACCTTTTTCGTGAACGAATTGTTGTACACTGAGGGGAGGTATTTGGTTTGGGGGGGCGGGATGCTTTTTTCAAATCTGTCTCAGAGGCTCAAGTGATTTTCAGAATCATAGACCCTACCTTTAATAATCACAATCAGTTTGATATAAGTGTTTAAGCGTATTCATTTCTAAGTGTGTTACTTATAAGCTTTGATTGAGTCTTTGATGGTATGTCTGGAGACAGAATGTCTCCCGTTTGCCTGAGGTGTGAACTCTGCTGATGTGTGGTTTAGCGTTGCTACATGTCCTGTTTTGTCCAGGATTGCTCTCTTTTTTACTTCCTGTCTGGGAAAATTGATAATTCTTCTGGGAAAATTGATTCTTCTCAGAAAAACACCAACAATCATATGGACCCTTTCAGATACAAGCAGTGGTCGCTCACATAAGCAAACTAAATCAAATATGGTACAAGAAAACATGCACAGTAACTGGCAAGGCTTGACTTACCTTGTCAGTCTTGTAAATAAATCATATCTAATATGAGTAGGGCTTGACACCTTCTCAAGGAACCTGGGTCCGGGTTGATGTGGGACTTAAAAGGTGTAAGGTTCGAATCTCACTTCAGTCAGTGTGAAGTAAGGCAGCTGTTTTACTTAACGAGTTTAATGGGCCAATAAGCTGAGCCTTTAGACAGTTCCCAGGTGGATCAGTGGAAGAGTAATCAAGTAAGTGTATATGTGCTATTCCTAAGGTAGCTGGTTCAAATCCAATCCAAAAATCAAGTAAATAAATTGTGAATTTATATGATATGTACTGTGCGCACACACACTTGGCTTCTCTAAATCCAGAGGCTTACTTTTTTTGAGTTTGACCACCTGAAAAGGTTTAAAACCCCCTTTTCTTTGCTGGATTTCTCCGGGGGGCCAAGTAAGCCCCCACATCTCTCCCTCCAGCTTCATGTTCTTTACTTCTCCTGGGATCCATCATTGGCTTCCTCCATCTGTCCCATCTAAACGCCAACGGCATCTAAACTCCAATACCCATAATTCCTTGTTGACTGTATGGGGTGTCCCCAACAAAGTTTTTCACCATGCCCTTTGATTTTCTCATTCTCTTGTACATTGGCTGCATTGCAAATAGCATAGGGCAGAGCTGGGCTTCGGACCTGCGACTCAAGAACAAAAGGGTGGTGCTGTTGCCATGACCACTGTACAGCACTGACAAATTGCTTTAGAACACCACCTAGTATTTACCTAGCACTTAGTTTTTAGTTACAGACTTGGCTCTTCATGAGGCAAACAAAGGACCTACAGATCAAACTGAACACAGGGATTTTATTTTTTCTTAATTAAAACTTTAATAAAGCCCAGCTCATCACCAAATATTAAAATCTGATGTTTTTTTGTAGGAAAAAAAAAAAAACACTTCCATTCCCTTGTTATTATTTTTTTAAATAAACATATTTACTTTTTAAATAAATAAATAAACATCTGCTGTTGCATCATTGTTCTCCTCGCTATTTTTGAGGGGTCTCTGTTGCACCAGCGTATACACATACTTTTAATTGATTTATTGGCCGTATGCTGTAGTAAATGAGTAAAAATGTACCTTACCCGTCACATATCAACTGCAAACATGTACATTCACATGGTGCAGATTGAACATTTGGGCATTTAAAACATGTTTTATGAAATGGTTTGTCACCGCCAAGAGATCACCCCCACCCCCAGATCTAAAAATCTATTTTCAAAGTTAAATTCAGCATCTGGCAAAATTATACAATTGGGTGGTGATCCTCATATTCCAGTGACCTCATATCAGCTGTTGTGAAACTGACAAAGTCCAGAATCTCTGTGGCCGTACTGTCTGTCTGCACAAGCCATGTGGCCTGTCTGTCTGCCTGCTGGGTCCAACTCTCTTAGACAGTTGCGCTTCCTCTGTCTGGAGGCGTGACACTTACATCACTTGAGGTCATCAAGTAAAGTTGGGCACTGCAGGTGTGTGCTGTGTGCTGTGTCAGAGAAGCCCCAGCACGCGCCCCTCTCCTCCTCCGCCTCCTCTTCTCCTCTCCTCTCATCTCCCTGTTTGAAGTCTGCTGATCAGGGCTGACAGACTGGCAGTAGGAGCAGGGAGGGCCAGGGGATAAGGTGGATTGTGATGACTAAGGGAAATCAGTTGGGCTCGTGTTTTTGATCGGGGTTGTCTCATCTAATTATTGAGATACTTATGCACCTGAACTCAAAAAGAGCCATGCTGAGATAGTTGGTAAGTGTGTGTGTGTGTGTGTTTTGATGTAGAATACCTACTTACACAAGAAACATGAGATGTGTGTGTCTGTGTGTGTGTGTTGAGATTTAGAATACCTACTTACACAAGAAACGCCTGGCGTGCGTGTGTGTGTGTTGAGATGTAGAATACCTGTACTTAAACAGGAAACATGAAATGATTTTTCAAGAAGCCTCCTGGATCTGATCGTTTTCATTTTAATGCAGGCCAGGTATGGCTTAAAATTATTTTCCTGCTGTGTGGGTGTTTTGTTTTGAGTGTGTGATCTTAAATCGCCAAGAAAAAAGGGAATAACTAAAACATGACCAGGAAAAGCTCAGATCTCCAGCGGTTATGTCATGATACTCACGCTACCTCTGCTACTTCTAATTCTCACGAGTAGGACATGCTCCACACTTCAAGTACCAAAGCTTTTAGAAACAATTCCAGTGCAACTTTCAAAGAGTGCTAAAGTGAAATTATTTTTAATACAACTACAAAAGGATATCAACAAACATACTAGTCTTTAAATGACATGTGTAAATCACTTCCTAGATTGCAGTATCGCTTAACTACAAGTCCTTCAATTATTGGGTCTTTAGGTCTCACTGATAACCATGGAATCTGGAGTGCTATTCAAAAACATTTTACAGCCGACCATGACAATATATTTGACACTTCAGCTTACAGCCACAAGGGGGCGCCAGTACAGTGTCCATCTCCATTTCACTTGGCACTGTCTCAAAGAGGATTAAATGACTGTATGTTTGGTAGCTCCTTACTGACCTGGGTATTCCTCAATTTCAGAAAAAAAAAAGAATCCATCGTGAATATTTAGATCTTTCTTTTCATTATCCTGCATTTAATGCGTTATGAATGTAGCCTCGGGCATGGCGTGCTAGTTGGGTTTAATTGCTGGTCCGTTTTTCAGTCTTTTGAAGTCTCCCTAGAGATTGAGATCCACTCCATGTTTCAGTGCTTCTCATCAGACATCTCCACGCATGGACATGGACGTGGACTTGCGCATCAGCAGCAGTCCTGGGGTGAGGAATTCAGCAGAGAAAGAAAAAGGACCCAGGAAGAGCGCTTGGGAAATGAATTCGTTTTGACACATTTTCAGTCAGTCAATGATGCCTGTTTATTTTCTTAAAAAAAAAAAAAAAAAAAAAAAAAAACAAGACATTTTGAAACACAGTTAAAATGTGACCACTTGGAAGCAAAATGCTAAACCAAGATGACGATGATTTTAAAATATGAGTAAAAAAAAAAAAAAGTACTACAAAAAATAAACATAACAATTGATAAAATGTTACAGAAATGCTTGCATGGAATAAAGAACATGGCAAAATATCACACTATTACCTACAAGAAAAAAGACAGAGGTACATCGCAATAAAAGTGAGAGGGTCAAGTGCTGGGGTAAATATATATATATGTATATATGCTTCATGTCTCCATGTACAGCAATAAAATAGAGGCACCTACTCTTCTGCTTTTGTCCGTGCGTCGCCTGCAAAAATACAGAGAAATGTGATGCATCCTGAAGATTTGTTGTCTTTAAAAAGTACATTTAGTGAGCATTATTTTACATTAGAGCAAGACTGAGAGGTCACTATCTGTTGCAAATAGTTATCAAAAAGACGCCTATTCATTTTAATTCTGCAGGATTCTTCAACAAGAAAAAAAATGGCTTTCCTGTCTCCAAAGCTTATTTTCATATATACCAGTATATATATATATGTGTGTATATAAAATGATAATAAAAAAAAAGAATCTCACTTGAAATATACACCAAGAAATGAAATGTGGAAAAAAACAACAACAAAAGCATTCAAAATTAATTTTAACATCAGATGTGAACAGAGTGACATGTTGATCTGTTCGATCCCCACTCCCCACCCCCCACCCTCTACCCCTAGTGAGACAGTCCAAACTCAAGAGTCTTGAGAGCATGTGACCAGTGTCCTGGGAGGTGTCGGCAGTGACCAAAGAGTGCAGAGGGGTGCTGGGCCCAGACAAGAGGGATGCTGCGCATCTGGACAGCCAGACTGACGTCAGCCTGGAGCAGGACCAAACCAAAAGAGTGACGGGGGTGAATTCTGTGGATCGTGCCAAAGGGAGGCAAAGGTGCAAACATAGGGGGGTGACTTTGGAGCGACGGGCTGCTCTGGTGTCGGACAGTGGGCTCTGGAACAGAGCTGGTGGTTGTCCAGCCGGTTGGGTGGGTGGGTGGCTCCAACCTGGGTTAGGGGGGTGCGCTTGTGTGGACGTGGGTGTCGCGGAGAGTGTCGGGAGTGGGTGAGCTGCTGGCTGTGTTCAGTGCAATGCCTAGGGCCTTTGATGACAATAACACAAAAGTCAAAGAGGAACGCAAAGGAACTGGAACAGACGACGTCTCTGTGATTTGTTGGCCTGTGTGGGAAAAGGGTTTGGCTCGTCCAAAAGGATTGATTGTCTTTTCTCAGTTCTGTGTCTGCTGCAGAGACTGCAGGAGAGGAGAGGGGAGGACAGGAGAGGAGAGGAGAGGTGGTGGTCAATTTAGCAGGCTTCCATCTCTAAAAGGGGGCCTGTAGCTGCTGCCTTCGCCTTACACGTAGAGAACGCATTTCGTTTCCCTCCTGTATGAGAGAGAGAGAGAGAGAGAGAGAGGGGCGGGGGATGGATAAGGCAACACATACAAAACAAGTTAGGCTTGTGTTAAACATCACATTCTTTTGAAATGTCCATCCCCCAATAAAGCATTGACTCATTAGCATGGACTCCTCATGGACACCTCTCCCCTGTGTCTTAAATATGCACCGGCATACAGTATGTCAATACTTTTCTAATGGAGTACCAGACACAGGGAAAACTTCTCAGTGCTTTCCAGCTCCACTGAACATCCTCCTAATGCATCAGTGGCCATCTCAGCTGTGAATTTAGTGACAGGAAAACCTTTCCAACAAACAACGGTCACCCCTTCCAGGCCAGAGATGACCCCCGACGTGTTAGGATATTCACTGAAGCTTGGAATGTTACTGAGACTGTATTGCCTATGTATGTTTTTTTTTTGACATGAAGAAACTCTCAGTAATGAACATAGGGGTTGTGAATTATTTTACAGAACGACGGGTTAATAAACAATCGAAGTGACAAGTTGCTGGGAGGTTTCAGGCATGGTTGGAGTATGTGCTGTTTAGTGAGGGGAGCTTGTTGCTGCTTGGTTACTTTCAGTTTATCCTCCCACACACAATGCATGGTTTCTCTCTGTCTCACACACACACACACACACTCACTCACACACACACAGACGTGTCCTGGAGTCGCCACCCTGAGTCACAGCCCAGCCCGCCCCCTGTCCTGACCACTCATGGCATCTGGACACAAACACCTTTACCACATGTGGATGAAAGACTGCGCCTTTCTCAAAGGAATGACCCTGGACTGAGGGTGGGGGGGGGGGGGGAAGCAGGGAGAGATCAAAGAGGGCCGCCAGGGAGCACGACGGAGCAGGAGGGAGAGAGAGAGAGAGAGTGTGAAGGAGAGAGAGAAAGAGAGAGAGAGAGAGGAGATCGGTAGTGGTGGTGGTGGTGCTGCTGCTGTGGCAAGGGTAAGACTGCCCTGTTGCTTTTATTTACCTCCTCTGCCCTGCCACCCCCAACCCCACGCCAAACCCCACCCTTTCATCCCAGGCTTCCAAAGCTCCCCCCGCGCCCTCTTCCTGGGCAGCTTTTCCTTCCCAGCCCCAGATGAAAAGCTCGGGTCTTCCTGCGGGGGAAGAGGCCTGGGGCCTGGGGGCATGGGGCCAGCACCTTGCGGCCCACCCCACACAAACGCCGGGATTCAACAGCGACTCCCCATTAGGGCTGAGGAATGCCGGGCCCGGCTTGCAGGAAATGAAACGCTCCTCTGTTTTCAGAGGCTTGGCTTGTGTGCGTCTCTCCCTCGCTCTCCTTCTCCCTTTCCTTCACTCTCTCTCCCCCTCCTTCACTCTCTCTTTCTCTCTCTCCTTCACACTCTCTCTCTCTCTCTCTATCTCTCTCTCTCCCTCCTGCTCCGTCGTGCTCCGTGGCGGCCCTCTTTGAAGTGTGGGAGGTTAAGATAACTGGCACGGCCCCGCGTCTCTCAATCGGCCTGTTCACCTCCCGGGGCAAATCAAAGAGCCCGCAGCTGGGCCCGCACCCCACCACACACACACACACACACCCTCTTCCTCCTGCACCCTCATCCTCAACACACACACACACACACACCCCTCACACACATCCACCCACACACGCTACCAGAACTGCTTTGGCTTTCTTACTGGCCCATTGCAAAAAAGAAGAAGAAAAAAAAAGAAAGGAACCGAGGGGAGACGAGCGGAGGAAAAAAAAAAAAAAAAAAAAAAAAAATCAGGGACAAATTGCTGTGAAAATAAGTGAGTCTGAGCGGTGAGAGGAGCCCATGCAGGGCTGTGCAGACTTGAGCTTTACTGTGGCACAGGCTGAACCACTCCAGCACTGGAGAGCAGGAGGCCATTGGTCAGGAGTGGAAGCAGGCAGCCAATCAGCTGACCGCATGTGTATATGTGTGTGTGTATGTGTGTGTGTGTGTATATATGTGTGTGTGTGTTTGTGTGTGTGTGTGTATGTGTGTGTGTGTTTTTGTGTGTGTGCTCTACTGTACGTCTCCTCAAGGCTGCACTGACAGAGTCAAGACGACTCTCAGACTCGTGTGGAGTTGTGCACTTCATCTCACCTTAGAGAGAGAGAGAGAGAGAGGAAAGCAACAGAACTCCTTCCACGTGTATCACTAAAGACAACTCTCAGACTCTCATGGGGTTGCACTTCCTCTCAAACACCTTGGAGTGAGGAATGCATTACAAGTTCCTACATTCCTGGTGGGTCGTACATGCTCCCGTTCACCAAAGAACCAAAAAGACTGACAAATGGCAAACACAGAAGAAATCATGACGGGGGAGGAGGGCGAAGTCTCGTTCGGAGGGCCTGACGAGCCCGAAGCGTTTGTGGGATTTATGAAATCTAATCATCTGGAAAGCCCCTTGCACCGATCTCAATGTGGGCGAGTGACCTGGGCCGACTGCGCTCAGATCAGCGTTTAGTTTGGCAACCCCCTGGCGGAGGCAGTGAGTCTATAAAAGTCAGACACCTCCTCTCTCTCTCTCCCTGTACTGAGAGCAGCGCGGCGCTCGGAGGGAGACGGTAAAACAGAGCCGAGTAATAAAAACGGCACCTGGAAGAAAATTATGTTTTAAACAAACTGCTTCGTTCTGTCAGCAGTTCCTCTGGCCCAGAGACAATGACGTTAAAAGGAGCAAGGAGAGGAGGAAGAAAAAGAAAATGGCCTCGGCACAATTATGTCTTTATAATTTCACTGGAACAAAAAAAAAAAAAAAAAGAGGGGGGGAAGGGGGAATGAAACGACTGGGGGAAGACACACGAAGAGAGAAAAAGAAAGAAAGAAAAAAAAAAGTTAAAGAAAAAAGAGAAAATAAATGAAATGAGTTGGAGGTGGAGGGTATTGCCTATGCTGGGATGGTGGGCAGTGCAGGGGTGGTGGTGGAGCAGTGAGGGTGAGGTGGTGGTGCTGGTGGTGGGGGCAAGAGCCACCAAAACCTCAGGCATGTGCTGAGAAGACTGTGGGGGCTGGTGGTGTGTGTGTGTGTGTGTGTGTGTGGGGGGGGGGGGGGGGTGGGGGGGGGGGGGGTTGGGCTTCCCACATCTGAGGCGGCATCGCTGGGGGCCCCCCCGAGCCCCTTGCGTGGCTGAGGCGGGCTGAGGCGCGGGGGCCAGGCGCGGCGTGGCGTGCCCCTGCACAGCCTGAGCTGCGGGCCAGGGCGGCACTATCAAAGAACAGCACAATGACTGCTCCCCTCCGCCGGCGCACAGCTTCAAAGGCTTAGCCGCCACTCGCAGTCAGCAGCGGGAGGGAGGGAGGGAGGGAGGGAGACCAGAGAGGGAGGGGGTTCCGCCTGCCTTTACAATAGAAGCCAGATTTACTCCTGAGTAGAGGAACTCCACTGAAGACAGACACACAGACAGAGAGAGAGGGAAAAAAAGTGGGTGTATAAGAAGAGAGAAAGAAACATAGGTTAACAGAGAGAGAGAGACAGACAGAAAAATGTTTGAAAGAGAGAGAGACAGAACAAAGAAAGATTGAGAGAGGGAGAGAGAGAAAGGGTATAGGGGGGAGAGAGAGAGATAGAGAGAGAGAGAGAAGAAGAGAGAGAAAGAGGGGGCGGAAAATAAAAAGATAGCACTAAAACAGCTGCCAAGTTGCCCCCCTGGCTTCCTCCTCCTCCAGTCTCTTTGAGTCTTCCTGTCTCTCCCCCCCATCCCCACTACCTGGGGCTTCTCCTCCACAGATAGCCATCTCACAGCGGGGACTTTCACAAGGTCAAATCTCTAGGAGCATAAGCGGGGAGCAGAACTCGAGGGGGTGCGCGCACGAGTGGAGAGGAAATGGAGAAGACAAAACTTTGAGCCCTCTTGTCCCCCACCCCACCCCCAAAACAGCTGGCTCGAGCCACTCGGCGCACTCGCGAACCGAAAGACAACAAATCAGAGCCGCAGCCTAAACAAAAGCCCGGCACCTTGATCATTCCCCGGGACGAGAGGCAGATAAAGCCAAACCAAAACAGAGGAGAGGGGGACAAAGATGGCGTCCATCGTCCCCCAGCCCCCGTCCCCCAAAATTCTTCAAAGTCCTCCCTCTCCTCACCCCATAGCCACCTCTTGCTCAGCACACCTGCGTCTCGACCCCCCACTTCCAAACACGTGCTGAACTCCCCCAAATCTGCTGAGGAGGCTATCCGTCTCACTCCAGTGGCCGTTCCAGTGCCTTCAAGGGGCGTGTGGAGGTGGCGGTGCAGGTGGGTCCCACCGACAGAAACCCAAGCTGAACAGCAGTCACCTGGGATTTATGGGGGAGCGTCTGCTGCCGTTTAGCGCACGTTTGCTGGTGGTCAGACAGCAGTATGTGTCTGTGTGTGTGTACTGTAGATGTGTGTGTGTGTGTACTGTAGAGGTGTGTGTGTGTGTGTGTGTGTGTGTGTGTGTCACTGGTTGTAGCAGACCAGAGGCTGATGGGTGGAGTCTATGGGAGACACGGGCAGAGACCACAACCTTCTGCCCTGGGGGGGGATGAAGAGGAATGGAGGACAAGACGACCATGAAATAAAGAAAATCCTTTGTGTTAATGAGTTTCTCTCCTTCTCACCTCTCCCTCCCCCTTTCTCTCTCTTTTTCCTTCGATGTCCCTGTCGATTCCTTCCCTCTCTCCCTCTTTCTTCTTACATCAAAGGCTGACGGCTGACTCCTGCCCCCACACATCAGAGCTTCAGCGCTCGGCCCAGGAGTAGCAGCCAGGGCTCCAGTCAGAACAGCCACTTCTTTCATGTTTGTGGTCTCTCTCTCTCTCTCTCTCTCTCTCTCCCTCCCTCTCTCTCTCCCTCTCTCTCTCCCTCTCTCTCTCCCTCTCTCTCTCCCTCTCTGTGTCACTGGCCCCTTTCCCTCACGGCCGTGAACAAGGACCTTCAGAACATGTCCCGCCTTTATGCTGCCAGCGTCTATTTTAAGCCAGGCCAGCGCAGCCAATCAGAGAGGGGCATCAATCTAGACCGCCAACAAGGCAAACAATTGCAGTCAGAGTTCAGTGTGACGGTGAGATGTACACACGTTTGAGTGTGTGTGTGTGTGTGTGTGTGTGTGTGTGTGTGTGTGTGTGTGTGTGGAGTGCAACAAGGTGGCTAGTGTGCTGGGCTGCAGCGGCCTATGAAAGAGGAACGTGCTCAAATGTGTCAAGGCCAGATGAGTCTCATGACAATCTTTTATGGAGCTCCTACAGTATGATTCAGATTGTTGGCCAAACATGCAGGTTCCCAGTCGCCTTTTTCAATGCCGCTTTTGTGACATTACCCTCCCTTTTTTCATATGACAACACACAAAAAGAGCATGGGCCTCTCTGTGTGTGTGCCTGTGTCTGTGTGTGTGTCTCTGTTTGTGTGCGCCTGTGTCTGTGTGTCTGTGTGAGTGTGTGTGTGTGTCGTTAGCAGATAAGAATCTGAAAGCCGGTAAATCAGAGGGCTTAGTCAGACAGAAAGCCCAACAGGCAGACGCAGTAGACCCAGAGCTGAAGGGGGAGGAATTGGGAGGTCTTTACTTTACTCATGTAAATGTACACTACATCACTCACTTCTGTCTAACCTGTCACCGAGTGGTGCCCATAAAACTAACGCCGCCTTGTAGACCAGATAGGCAAGTCTGAGGCAGGGGGGGCCATGACATGATAGAAAGACAGCAGGATTTTTTGCATGGGCTTCCATTTGCAGCCATTTTGGTTGCTGTTTAAAGGGGAAAAAAATCCACAGTGAATCAATCCACATCTCGGTTGTTTGAAGTCACTGAATGTCATCAGTTGGAAAAAGAACGAAAACAAACTGATTTTCTTGGTCTTGTACCTATAGACAACACTCAGGGACCTCACACAACAAGTGTGTGGATTGATTCACTCTGGATTTCCGCTTAAAGGGTGAAGCAAACCAGGGGAGAGGTTGCAGAAAGGCTGCATAAGAAGGTTCCTTCGTTTTTCGGGCATAGTCCAATCAAGCGCAAATCAAAAAGATGGTCTTCATTCTCAACCTACATTTAATATGACTCTGAGGGTGAGAGGGAGGTGGATGAAAAGAGACTGACAAATAACCTCATTTTTTTAAAATACAGTATATCTATTTTTTCCACCGTCTATGCTAAGCTAACCTCAAAATCCAGCTCGCAGGATCTGCATAAATTGAGGGCTTTCCACATTGGCGGAGTATTGCTGGCATTATGCATATTAGTTTGAAGCTGTCACAATGAATCTGCTCGGGTGTCTGTCCAGGCTCCGCAAGGCACTGCTAATTATTGGATCAGAGATGAAATGCTTTCTTCGGTGCCGTTGGAGAGCCACAGCAGTTTATGCAAGAAACAAGACGCCCCAAAGAAGAAAGGCAGGCCAATTTTGACCTCACAGACATCCAGGATTAGGAAATGTCTGTCTGCATTGTGTGCGCACATTTTCTATTTCATGTTGAGAATTTCAGCTTTACTCTGCTCCACTTTACAGTAAACACTGGCAATATTTAAAATTCAATATTCAAAAACATGATTTAAAAATAAAGTAATGGGAGATTGTGTCATCTATGCTTGCGCCATGTTTGTATGTTATGTCCACACAGCGTCGAGAACTTGCTTGAGCTCCATACAAGCAGCCTGTTTCCTCTTCCGACAAGTGAGGGAACACACACACACACACACACGTGAGGGAGAAGGACACTCCTGGCAGGACCATTATTCACACATGGAGAACACATGAGAGAGAGCGAGAGAGAGAGAAACAGAAAGACAGGGAGAGAAATAAAGAGATGGAAAAAAAGAAAAAAAAAAAAGACAGACTCCGTGGCTTTGCGCACACACAAAACACACACACACACACACACACACACACACCTCTATACCTACAGGACTCTTGGCACACAATAACTGCAGTGGCTTATGGCTACCGAGCTCTACAGGCTGCAGATGGACAGGAATCCAAAGAGCAGATTTATCAAAATACAACACTAAGATTCATCAAAATAAATAAATCAAATACAACACTAAGATTCATCAAAATAAATAAATCAAAACACTAAGATTCATCAAAATAAATAAATCAAATACAACACTAAGATTCATCAAAATAAATAAATCAAAACA
>JAGFZM010004808.1:0-12775 GCA_017657215.1 Limnothrissa miodon | reverse complement strand
GGGGGCCTCATGGGAAGTGTAGTCCAGGGTTCAGGGACTGGCTGGGGTTTGGCACCGGGCCAGGAAGGCCAAACGGTGAGGAAGATCCTCCCTCCGCCAGTGCATCACTTCCCACAGGGTTCCGCTGCGTTGATTTAAGGCCTGAGGAAAGCGTGGGAACTCCTGTCACCTCTTCACACTTTATTGTTTACATTAACAACAATCAGAACAGGGCCATCTCTGGAGGCCTTCAAAAAGCTCTTAAAGACCCAGCTATTCAGAGAACATCTTCTATCCTAGCACTAAAATGAACTGAAGCACTATCCCCTAGCACTATGCTCCTTAAGGTTTCAGCTATGTAGCTTGATTGTTATCCTCGTTTTGTAAGTCGCTTTGGATAAAAGCGTCTGCTAAATGCATAAATGTAAATGTCTGCTAAATGCATAAATGTCATAGTCAATATTTGTGTTGTGGCTTTTAAAAGAAGGTTTTTACAAACTAATGAATTTTTATTCGTATTCTTACAGCAATGCAATTTTCATTCAATTGCACAGCTCACACCCAGGTTTTTAAAGTGGTGTGCAAATCAGTTCTGCTAGTAAGGCTTCTAGTAGCCTACTGCAAAAACATTATTATTAAAATTCTAGTAGGTACTATCATTCACATGTATGCAAATGACACTAAGTCTGGGATAGAAGGTATACAAGTAGTAGTTTATGTAGGTATAACAATTTCAGCTTAAAGGCTTGTAACTGGCCAACAACACTGCCTTGTAAGTTTGACAGGGCTGGTAATTGAGCTAATGTATTGGTACCAATTATCTCATCCGGAACCAGATATTAATCACAGAACACAAACAAATCACATGCAACACGATCACTTATATTGGCTTTTTAACCGAAGTTTCTAACAGATTACAAATTGCATGTAACCCATGAACAAAACGTCATTTGTATTGCAGCAATCCAATGTAAAATGATAATAATAATAATAATAATAATAATAATAATAATAATAATGAACAGAACAGACTAATATAATTTAGCTCGCTGTAACCACAATAAATCTGGTGGAATCGGCAAGGTGACACAAATATGCACAAACAACCAGGTTAGCATATGACGACGTCTGTCATCCCCTATCCAAAAGGCATTCACATAGAGGCGAACATAACGCACAGTGCAAGTGAAGGGGAGGGTGGTTGATACGGTAACTGAGATGCCGGTTATGTGTAGATGAAATATGTGTATTTTTGGGACGCTGTCGCGAGTTCATCCCGCGTTCATTTGGGAGGGTGTGATACAGCGTGTGGCCGACT
Source organism: Limnothrissa miodon (assembly GCA_017657215.1). NCBI lineage: Eukaryota > Metazoa > Chordata > Actinopteri > Clupeiformes > Clupeidae > Limnothrissa > Limnothrissa miodon. The sequence goes on along the minus strand of JAGFZM010004808.1, from coordinate 11,478 downwards.
AGACTCGTAGCCTAATCGTCTTGTCTGAACACAGGACAGAGGAATAGCCACTCTATATCACTGTTGTGACTACTGTATCTTAGACAATTCCTTTTATATCTCATTGTTAGCTTGTAGAAGGGCCCTGAACATAAAGCTTAGAGCTCCTCGGAGAATCCCGCTCTGACATAGGCTATTTTGTTTACCACACGCAACAACCTTAATTTAAGACCTCCAGTATGTGCCGCATCACATTGAATAATAAACCGAATGTACCTAGCCATAGAAAACGAGTGAATTTCAAAACATTTCCTTGTTCTACAAATGACAGCGATCTTGTTATTGTGGAGGGCCTACATTTCAAGAAACGATAAATCTATGGCACCGATTTTCGGATCCTAAAATCCAGCAGCCTCACAGGATGATGAGCTGCTGCTGTTACTTGATTTCTTTCAAGAAGGGATACCAGAGGGTAGCTGAAGCCTAGTACAGCTTCATAGCAACAAAGGGGTTTCTTTAGAAATACCCTATCAATATTGCCCCCCACGTCAGCTGTCACTACCACCGTCGCTCTCTTGTCCACGAAACAATTTTGCAATTGAACTTTAAAGGGAAAACTCACCGCTTCTTTGTGGTTTATTGTCCTGTCAGGCGGGCCTCTGCGCCATCGATTCTCACTCAGTAGCCTTTTCAGATGCTAAGGGAGGGGGGGGGGGTTGTGGTAGTGGTGGTGAGTGTGTGTGTGTGTGTGTGTGAGAGGGGGGGTGGACTGGGGTGGGTGAGAAACAAGAGTGAGAAGGAGAACACAAAGGTATAAAGCGAGCGTGGATGTGGGGCTTAGCAGTCGTGGCGTTCTTCAGCTGTGAAGGAGAAACAGATGCGCTCTTCTTGATTTTTCCGACTTTAAAACACCCGGCGCTCTCGTTACATACGGCGTTGAATTCGCACCAGCGTGCTACTGTTACATTATACTGTTACATATACCTTTCAGACCCAATAAAAACATGCGATTCGGGACATTGTTTTCATTTTTTTAGTCCCACCAACCGTGTCTTGCGCGTTCTGTTCCACTTGTCTGACGTGTCTTGCAACTTGAAACACCGCTGTCGAATTTGCAAACCTAAGGCTGCAAAAGACAGCGACTGAGATATCTCCTATACGGTTAAGTGACCCAGTAACACACGATGCATTGCCATCTTTGCCTATCTTTTAAAGACGAAGGCACAATGTAAGCTCATGCTGTTTCACTGCGAACAACCCAAAAGAAAGACAGTTCATCTAAGTTACACTTGCAGACCTGTCAGTGAAAGCATTTGAGTGTCACTTTTAAATATATTTATACATAGCACTCACTTGGCCAGTGGAATTATTTATTATAATGAACGATTACTACTCACAACATTATGATAGCCTACTTATATTGACCCTTTCACAGAGGAACAGTAATACTGTTAAAAAAAAACATTTGATGTCATATTGTCTCATTGCATGTCAGTAAAACATAATTTCATAAAACAGTTTGAATGTTCAATTTACGATTTTATGCCCCATAAACAAATGATGTATGTAGTAGGCCTATAATAACACCTTTAAATAGACAGACAGACTTTATTGATCTTCATTAATGTCAAAACAATTGTGTAAAAATGTATTGCATGCATTTTTATCAAAGCATTAGCTCTACACCATATTAAGTTTACTTATCAAATTCAGTATAAATTGCCTGATAAATGTAACTATTAAAATATAAATAGATATTGTCTTAACAAACATAACAAAAATAACCCAGTAATAAAATCTAGCCCAATATCTATAATGTCTGTCGTCTAAAGTTTAAATCTTTTAAGCCAAGTGGAACATATACAGTACATATATGTTTTCCTAAATGTACCACTATGATAAAGAGCAATTCCATTTAGCAATAAAGTGCAATAAATATGCATGTCTTTTCAGGCATTAGCTCATCCTCTTAAAATGTTTTTAAACTTTATTATTCGAACTATGACTTGAACTTCATTTCAGTTTAATTGCCACTCTAAATAGTCTGGTATTCTGGTTAGTTGGGATAAAACAATCCAAAACATCTTTGGCCATGACAGATCATTTAAAGCAGCCACCAACATGAGCAGCCAGTTCCATTCCCATCTCATGTTCAACTTTATGTTTTTGTCTATCATAAAAAAATAATCATATCACATTTTGTAGTCAAATAAAGGGTTAAAATATATTATGCATATCAGTGACTGACTTGAAGTGTATATTAGTAAATAGTTTAAACTAAAAGGTTTAAACCTATACAAAATATGCATTGACTAAATGTTATCTAGCAACATAAATTCAATGACAGGAAATTATTCATCATTAATCATTTGCATAATTTAATATTTATTAAATTTAATAAAAATTAAGTCTCTTTATTGTCAATTTCTCTACATTTCTCTACAGAATATACAGAGGAAACGAAATTACGCTTCTAGCAATCCCACACGTGATGCTCCAGACCGCTGCATATACACACGCCCTCCGCTTATGGCATTCACCCAATCACACACACTCACTCCCCCCGCTGATGGCATTCACCCAATCACACGCCCCTGCTTATGGCATTTACCCAATCACACGCCCTCCGCTTATGGCATTCACCCAATCACACACACTCACACCCCCCGCTTATGCCATTTACCCAATCACACACACACTCACACACCATTGGTGGAGGCTGCCATGCAAGGCTCCAGTCTGCTAGCAATTTTGGGGTTCAGTGTCTTGCTCAAGGACACTTCGATGGGGTCCGGTAGACAATTAGATTTTATCAATTCGTTTTATTTTCCAAGTACTTTTGAGCTTTTTTCCTCCACGGCTGTTGACCATCTTAAACCAGGATTGTTCAAGGTATAATCATGGACTTCCATGTGGCCTAGGAAGTAGTAAGAGCAGTGTTGATAAATAACTGATTATTTACAGTGCACTGATTTATCAAACACATGCATTAATGTCCCCCATAGGGTGTAAAGACCATGGATCTTGTGGTGCATGTGGGCTGTTTGAAGGCTAAATCAATCAAGGGAAATCAATGCATTTTAAGAATAATGTGTCTGTAGGGAGCCTGAGCATGGAGAGCTATTGGAACTCCTCCACTAGACAAGAGTCCCAGTAGTCCCACTCCCCAAGAGTCCCACTCCAAGACTCCCACTCCCCAAGAGTCCCACTCCCCAAGAGTTGGGACTACAGTCGGCTAATTCACAATGTTGTCGATAAATTCAGATCATATGATCATACAGACCATGTTAGCTACAGATCTTGCCCACCAACATCCACCCAAGTGAAAGTACCCTAAAACAGCACTAGCTTGGATTTCAGGGTGGGCAGAGATGCACACCAGCATTGCTCTTCCATCATTGAGACAAATGTATATTATGTCAATACAATTTTCAATAATTACAATCCAGTAAAGACAAAACTCAAGACTTGTTTATTTACTGTAATAGCAAAATCTGCCAGTGATACAGGGATAATCATTAAATATAAAATGTTTGAAGAACACACTCCCCTGTTTCCAAAAAAAAAAAAGAGAGGAAAAAGGGAGCCTCTTTTTGAACCAATAAAAAAAATCATCAACTCAAACAATGGCTGATGAAAGACAACACGCCAAAGTCTGTGGCCTCTTTAAAACATCCACGCAGCCATTTGCCATGTCCTAGCCAGACCTAGAGACTGGGCCAGCAGAACTGCTCACTTCCCTGCCTGCTGGGCCTGGCGACGCAGCAGGACGTAGATCTTCTCTTTGATCCAGTCTTTGTTATAGGGCTGGTACGTCTGTGTGTCTGCCCGGTACCTAACAAACACATGGGGGGGGGGGGGGTCATTGGTACCACTGATCTTTCAGATGGCCATTATGTTAGCAATAAGATATGTTTACAAGAAGAACACGACGAAAAGAAAAGGAGTGAGCAGCACTGACGGATCTCAATCGGCGGGTCGAGCGTCATGAAAGCTCCAATTCTAAAGTTGATTGTAAAAAATCTATGAGTTTAGCTTGTGTAAGTGATAATAAGACACACAGTAAAGACCCAATTCTGATACTTAGGGGTTTTAGCAGTGCACACTAGTAGGCAGTGAACTGTTTAGCACCAATGCAGCCTGTACTTCTGAAGTTAAAAACTTATAAAGGCAGAGAGAGCCTTCCTTTGCCTGTGAAGCCTGCTAGCAGTGAGGAGTTAGGTGCCTTGCAACTGTGCTTTACTGGTTGAGGTTTTAACTGGTGACCCTTGAATTGAAAGCCCAACGCCAGAACCAGTAGACTCCACCCCTTCCCTTCACTTACGGATTAAATAATTGAATCTCTGCAAGTAGAATCTATTCTATGTTGGTACACAGATTTTCTTTGAAAAAAAAAAAGGAAACTATAGAGAGCTTCCATGTAGTAGCCAACATATTTGAAGAACTGGCCTAATTCTAACTTCTTCACTAAACCTGTACTGCCCCTTTTTATTAATATGGAAATCAGACTAATTACCTAGAATGTTGGACAGCGAACAATCATCAGTAGAAATAAACTTGACATTTTTTTCCTATGTCACAATCTTTACTTCATTATCTAACATAGTGCCAGAGTTACAAAACAGCACCACAGTACACCAGGAACCAGTGTACACTAACTGGCCTGGTTAATAACGTTACATGTTTTTGAAATGCAAATAACACCTTGGTACATTAGGCCATCACTAACAAACATGAAGAGCATACTTACACCAAACAGCTGAGGTCAGCCAGATCGTCAATGAAGTCAAACAGTTGACTGATGTCATATGTGATTGATGGGCTGTTTGGATTCATCCTCTTAAGATGCTCTTCGTACATTTTACAAACACCTGCACAGATGTGTGCATGATTGAAACGGAGTGAGCACATGTACTTATATAACAGAACAACACCATCGTTACCATAGGCTAATCATCAGTAAAAATAAATGTATACTCACCTTCCATACACTCGTTGACAGACTCGTAGTCCGCATACGTCCTGCCCTCAGGTCTTTTGGTAGGCTGAACTAAAAGAATGGTGTGTGACTGTGGGGTAAATTCATGTAAGCGTATAGTTAGTTCCATAACGTGGGAAAAAAGCACTACAATACTATTTAGAAATGTATCACTTAGATTACCAGCAATATAAATGGTCATCTGAAAATACTAATAATTAACAAGACTAAGTAAACGTTAAGGTTAACAAATTTGCTTTACAATGGATACCACTTAGCTATAACGTAACTAAAAGGCATTGCAAATGTAACGCTGGGCTAGCTGGGTAGATAGCAACTAGCCAGCATGTAAGTAATTAGGGATACATTTAAAGAGTTTACTCGCAAATATTATGCATTCTGAAATATTCTGGAAACACACTTAGTTGATTCAAACTGTACCACAACAACAAAGCGACTCACCATGCTGGGAACAATTAGAGACGCGGTCTTCATAAGAAAATATATCAACCATGGAAGTCGTCTTCTCCTTCTTCTTCTTCTTTAACTTGGCGGATTACAATCATATATGTGTATACCGCCACCTACTGTACAGGAGTGTGTGAAGGGACTGGTCAGACTAGAATCTTAAAAATAACTAATAATAATGATAATAATAAAAATAAATAATAAAAAATATTTAAATTATATTTTATCCATTAACTTTGTGTTGTCTTGAGATACGTGATGAGTGCACTGATTCTCTTACTCTCCATTCCTTCAGTATGTTATGAATGTCTATTTACATTTCTACTCATTCCTGCCTTTGATTATTGTACTCTCTGCAATAAAATAAAACATGTTCCTTAACTTTACATTCTGTGCACAGGCCATCACTTTCTCCTAATATTTGTAGTGCAGCGTTAAGATCAGTGTGCCCTAATCTTAGTCTTGTAGAAGCCACTTCCTCTTTTCTGTTAAGACCCATATTTGTTATTCTCTTCCCCCATACATGATTTTGTTGATTAAAGGCCCACTATGCAACATTTTTCATTTAATGAATCCGTTTCATACTGTAGGATGCTAAAATGAGTCATTACACGGCGAGCGAACGAACGGTGTAGAACGTGCCACCGTGGCCTATAGCGGTAGATACAGCACTTGCGATGTTCAGCAGCGCGGACCGCCTCCAATAGAATGACTAAATAACTAAATATTCCCTTATGGATTTTCCTGATATGCAACTCTGTAAAAACAGATAATGAATCAGAGCATAAGGGAATATTTAGTTATTGAAATGAAACACCTATTAGCCAATTTAAGAAACCTGGGAATCTCTGTTCAGTTTTGTTGGGTGCCTGCACATATGGGAATCAAGTGAACGTTGCTTAGCCCCCCTTTAACATCAGGATACACCTCTGCGTCTATAGTGATCTTTTAAAAACACTTCAGCTATTAGTAGCCTACAAGTTAGTCAAAGTCTGACATCTGACATCACAGACATCTGCATATTTGCATAGATTTTCTGTAGATTTTGTTCATTCAGAGTGGGTGGAGGTTCAGCAAAGTAAGCAAAAATATTCAGCAAAGATTGTCTGCTCCCCATTGAAGGCCACAAATCAACCTCATTAAGTTTAGAACCTTTTTGCATTTGGTTTCTATATGCTCAATGTGAGATTTCCTAGTAAGTTTAGCATCCAACCAAACTCCGAGATATTTAAATGTCTCTCCTCTTTCAATTGGGATATTGTAGAGTATAACTTTACGAGACTCTGGGACCTTCTTTCCTGTGAAGTACATGACTTGTGATTTTTGAGCAGAAAACTTAAAACCCCAGTCCAGTCCCCATTGTTCTATAATTTGAATGTCCCGCTGAACTTTGTCAGTGACCATGGAAGTTGTGAACCGAGACTGCTTTTCTTCTTTGCCTAACAATGTAAGTTGTTTAAAACATACATACTGCCCCCTGGTGTTCAGGAGATAACTAACCTACAAATACTTGCTTGGCAGCATACATAACAGCAGAAATATGCATGTCCTACTTAACTGATTAAATGGACCAGTCTCTGTACAGAAGTACAGAATCTGAGTTTGTCTTTTTAACCCTAGGGTTTGTCTAACCCTAGGTCTATTATACCAAATAAAATATAACCTCTAGGCCTATAGTGATCTTTTAAAAAACTTAAGCTATTGGTAGCCTACAAGTTAGTCACAGTCTGAAACGTTGTAAACATTGTAGCTTGCAACCAACTTCAAAAAATGTCAAAAATCTTGAAAGAAACGCTTAAACTAAACATTCAGAAGGAAATGGTTATGTAGGCCTATCATACAGTATATTCTCTCGCCCTTCATCCCACCCTTTCCAAAAGGGCCAATAATGTTCCATTTGTTTCGGTTGTGACTAATATAAAAATGCTAAAGGCCTAGTCTTTGTCATGTGACTGACTCTATAAATTATTTGGCTACAGTTCACATTGTGGGACCCTTAAAATTCTTATTAGGCCTATAATGTATGTTGAAGATCAAACCACTTTTGGTCACCATATCAACATATCAAAATCCAAGTCGAAGATGCACTGGCTGCCATCACACACTGCTGCATGTAGACCTATTTTAATTTCCATTTTTTTTGCAATTGGAGTAGGACATGACCAAACCTCAGTTTCAGTCGGCTGTGCCTTGCTTGTGAAGAGGTCCTTATAACCTTTCTCACCTCAATGTGATTTCACAGACATCTGCATATTTGCATATAGATTTCTGTAGATTTTGTTCATTCAGAGTGGGTGGGGGTTACGCTCCCATCCAAACCATCAACCATAACCAAAATAATTTATCAAACTCATTCACTGTGTCCATTAGGCTACCATCAATCCTGAAATGATTGTGCTGAAACATTTCAACAGTGGGCTAAGTTCATAGCCTACAGCACCTGTGGGATAAGTGCTATTTTTTATATAAAGAAGTAGTTGCCCACCCAGAGGCAGACCGGCGTTTTCAGAGTTTTGCATCTGAATAGCCTATATTTTGTTTCGTAATAATAATAATAAAATAAATAATTTACATTTTAAAATTAGCCTACATAACCTAAAATTTAAATGTCCTCAGTTTCTGGAATTTCTCTTCTTGTAGGCCTAGAGTGTTGGTGACTGCAGAAGAATTGTGTTATGAAAACGAAAGTTTTTCATCAGTGACACACTAATTGTAGGCTAAATTTAGTTGGAGTCAGTTTGTTCAAACGTTATATAGGCCTATTAGTGTTGTTTGCCCCAGGAGATTTTCCTGCAGCTCAAGTTTATTTCGCTGAAACCGTGTAAAGTTTGTTGCCCTATGGGTGGATGATCAGCTCTGAGAATATAGCTTAGGACAAAATCAAAGCATTTTAGTCATTAGTTCAGTATTTTCTTGTTTTCTTGGCCATAAAGAAAATTTCAGCCGACTGCGCAGTCTGAGGTAACCGCGCCGCACACCTTTGTTTCTTCGTCGGCGAAAAAAGTGGGCGGAGGAGGAAGTCGAATAGCCGGATGCGAAATGTGTATTCGAGTTGGTTTGTGTGAAACAAATGACAATCGCTGAAGTTCAACTATCTTCACATTGATGCGCATCGGACATAAATCAAAACGAGCAGGAACTCGAGTTCGCGATTTTTTTTTGTTTGTGATTGTTGGGTAAGAGCAAAACAACACATTCGACTAAATGAACAGTCTAACGTGAACGACAAGAGCTAGCAAAGCTAACTAGCCAGCTAGGTTATACGTTAGCAATACTATGCTACCAGGGTTCGCTCTAAAAGGGAAACAATCGAAGTGTAATTATGACCCGAGCTAACGTTGGACTTGTATGATATGTGATCTGATTACATTTGGACTGCAAAGTTCAGAGTTGTTAAACCGGATATCGACACGATGTTAACACAGTGTCAACTAAAGCCAGTCAACGAGCAATATAACGTTAGTTATTTTGGCCACGTTAGTTAAAGAGTTCATTTTGAGTGATTCTAGAGACGTCTTAACCTTATTCAGTCAACTTTACCCTTATTGTTTGGTTTCAAGTAACGTTCAGTAACCATCTACGGTGGGGATATATTTTAGGTGACATTATAGATCTAACGTTAGTTTGTAACGTTAAGACACCAAATGAACTGACCAGGTTGTAACGTTCATTATCGATATGTTGCTCGATAACTGTTATCAACACAGTTAAGGTGGTTTAGATCTCCCAGAGTTAGCGGTGATTTTGGATTAGAGCTTAACGTTACATTCATGTGATCAGTTCACATATCGTTAGCTAGACAATACCATCAGAATTAAACATTGTGAACTGTCATTACTGTTACGCGCATTTTACAGATAATTATTGCCTTGAAATTATAACTTATCCCATTAGATAAAACACTTTGTTTCTGCTTTTCTGTCCAGAGAAGAAGTTTGTCTATGTGGGCCACAATCTATGCAGAGCACCAATGGCTGACAATGTGAATGTTTGTGTGAACAGTGAAGTGAGTATCTAGGCAATAATCTCTTTTCTCATGCCCAGTCGTGAAACTACTGGTGATGCTTTATGATTTACAGGCAAAGAATAACAGGAGTCAAAGTCCTCCCTCCTTTCTAGGAGATTCCCTGTCGTCTTTACATTGACACGGGGTAGAATGTATCTAAAAAAATTTTTAATAAACCTAATTAATGTTAGACATAAACTTTTCACTTTTTCCTCCTCTCCCACCTTGCATATCTTGATGTTAGGCTGTTGCCACACCGTTTGTTTATCATGGCAGGGGAACATAATCAGGTGTGGTGTTAGATAATGGAGGACATGTTGGAAGGAGTGTAGTATAAACAATTGTTAATGCTGTAATGATGATGCACTGTACTGACACTCTAAAATGTTTTTCACATGACACAAGCCAGCGATCATCAACCATTCCATTGTCTAATCAAAGCAGTTAATAATTCAATTCAATTCAATTTTATTTATATAGTGCATTTTTACAAAAAGCATGTCTCAAAACGCTTAACACAAATAACCTAACCCTAATAACCAAGCATATGACTACTCAAATGCTCATGTGACCCTGTGTTCATTTGATTGATCGCTCACCTGACTATATGATGATGAGACGAAAGACGCCTTAAATACTGTAACTTAATGACCATATGATGATGAGACGAAAGAGAAGCCTTAAATACTGTAACTTAATGACCATATGATGATGAGACGAAAGAGAAGCCTTAAATACTGTAATTTAATATTGTTCCAGGGGATAGTACAGGTGGCTGCCTTAGCGGGAGCTTGTACCGTCTCCGGGCTTTCCCAGCTCGTGATTGTTATGTTGCTAACAATAGATGTTTCTCACCAATGTTTTCCGCTGTCTGACCGCATCTGTCTGCGCGTTTTGTATTGAACCTGAAACGTTTTATTCTACAGTGGAAAGAGCTGGCTGGCAGTGCCATGACCTGACTGAAACTGCAAACTGAAACTGTGGTTTCATTGGGTGCCCAGTGCTAACGGCATTCAGCATTCTCAGCTGCGCCCTGTCCAGGCCAGGCCCCTGAGGACAGCCCAGACAATAGAATTTGGGAGGCTACAGAATAGATGTAGCAACACCCTCAGAGAATAGAAATGGCTTTCTACCAACTATCCATGACGAGAGAGAAAACGCTGTCTCTAAACACCCTTAGTGCCCTTACTACACTACTCTTACTATACTACTCTTACTATACTACTCTATACCATACTACTCTTACTATACTACTCTATACCATACTACTCTTACTATACTACTCTATACTATAATACTCTTACTATACTACTCTATACTATACTACTCTTACTATAATACTCTTACTATACTACTCTTACTATACTACTCTATACTATAATACTCTTACTATACTACTCTTACTATAATACTCTTACTATAATACTCTATACCATACTACTCTTACTATACTACTCTTACTATACTACTCTTACTATACTACTCTATACCATACTACTCTTACTATAATACTCTTACTATACTACTCTTACTATACTACTCTATACTATAATACTCTATACCATACTACTCTTACTATACTACTCTATACTATACTACTCTTACTATAATACTCTTACTATACTACTCTATACTATAATACTCTATACTATTCTCTCTAAATCTGTCTCTAAACACCCTTAGTGCCCTTACTGTAATACTCTTACTATAATACTCTTACTATACTACCCTATACTATAATGCTCTATACTATACTACTCTTACTATACTACTCTTACTATACTACTCTTACTATACTACTCTTAAATCTAAATTTGTCTCTAAACACCCTTAGTGCCCTTACTTACTATACTACTCTGTACTATAATACTCTTACTATAATACTCTTACTATACTACTGTATACTATTCTCTCATCTGTCTCGTTTCACCCTTTACCTTCACACTCTTGTTTTAGTCTTTTCACCTCTCTCTCATTGAGTGCATATTCATTTATTTTTTAGTATAGATATCTGTCATGTGTCAGCTCCACTTGCCTCTGTGTAACA
>JAGFZM010004805.1:0-12807 GCA_017657215.1 Limnothrissa miodon | reverse complement strand
GGGGGCCTCATGGGAAGTGTAGTCCAGGGTTCAGGGACTGGCTGGGGTTTGGCACCGGGCCAGGAAGGCCAAACGGTGAGGAAGATCCTCCCTCCGCCAGTGCATCACTTCCCACAGGGTTCCGCTGCGTTGATTTAAGGCCTGAGGAAAGCGTGGGAACTCCTGTCACCTCTTCACACTTTATTGTTTACATTAACAACAATCAGAACAGGGCCATCTCTGGAGGCCTTCAAAAAGCTCTTAAAGACCCAGCTATTCAGAGAACATCTTCTATCCTAGCACTAAAATGAACTGAAGCACTATCCCCTAGCACTATGCTCCTTAAGGTTTCTGCTATGTAGCTTGATTGTTATCCTCGTTTTGTAAGTCGCTTTGGATAAAAGCGTCTGCTAAATGCATAAATGTAAATGTCTGCTAAATGCATAAATGTCATAGTCAATATTTGTGTTGTGGCTTTTAAAAGAAGGTTTTTACAAACTAATGAATTTTTATTCGTATTCTTACAGCAATGCAATTTTCATTCAATTGCACAGCTCACACCCAGGTTTTTAAAGTGGTGTGCAAATCAGTTCTGCTAGTAAGGCTTCTAGTAGCCTACTGCAAAAACATTATTATTAAAATTCTAGTAGGTACTATCATTCACATGTATGCAAATGACACTAAGTCTGGGATAGAAGGTATACAAGTAGTAGTTTATGTAGGTATAACAATTTCAGCTTAAAGGCTTGTAACTGGCCAACAACACTGCCTTGTAAGTTTGACAGGGCTGGTAATTGAGCTAATGTATTGGTACCAATTATCTCATCCGGAACCAGATATTAATCACAGAACACAAACAAATCACATGCAACACGATCACTTATATTGGCTTTTTAACCGAAGTTTCTAACAGATTACAAATTGCATGTAACCCATGAACAAAACGTCATTTGTATTGCAGCAATCCAATGTAAAATGATAATAATAATAATAATAATAATAATAATAATAATAATAATGAACAGAACAGACTAATATAATTTAGCTCGCTGTAACCACAATAAATCTGGTGGAATCGGCAAGGTGACACAAATATGCACAAACAACCAGGTTAGCATATGACGACGTCTGTCATCCCCTATCCAAAAGGCATTCACATAGAGGCGAACATAACGCACAGTGCAAGTGAAGGGGAGGGTGGTTGATACGGTAACTGAGATGCCGGTTATGTGTAGATGAAATATGTGTATTTTTGGGACGCTGTCGCGAGTTCATCCCGCGTTCATTTGGGAGGGTGTGATACAGCGTGTGGCCGACTAGACTCGTAGCCTAATCGTCTTGTCTGAACACAGGACAGAGGAATAGCCACTCTATATCACTGTTGTGACTACTGTATCTTAGACAATTCCTTTTATATCTCATTGTTAGCTTGTAGAAGGGCCCTGAACATAAAGCTTAGAGCTCCTCGGAGAATCCCGCTCTGACATAGGCTATTTTGTTTACCACACGCAACAACCTTAATTTAAGACCTCCAGTATGTGCCGCATCACATTGAATAATAAACCGAATGTACCTAGCCATAGAAAACGAGTGAATTTCAAAACATTTCCTTGTTCTACAAATGACTGCGATCTTGTTATTGTGGAGGGCCTACATTTCAAGAAACGATAAATCTATGGCACCGATTTTCGGATCCTAAAATCCAGCAGCCTCACAGGATGATGAGCTGCTGCTGTTACTTGATTTCTTTCAAGAAGGGATACCAGAGGGTAGCTGAAGCCTAGTACAGCTTCATAGCAACAAAGGGGTTTCTTTAGAAATACCCTATCAATATTGCCCCCCACGTCAGCTGTCACTACCACCGTCGCTCTCTTGTCCACGAAACAATTTTGCAATTGAACTTTAAAGGGAAAACTCACCGCTTCTTTGTGGTTTATTGTCCTGTCAGGCGGGCCTCTGCGCCATCGATTCTCACTCAGTAGCCTTTTCAGATGCTAAGGGAGGGGGGGGGGGTTGTGGTAGTGGTGGTGAGTGTGTGTGTGTGTGTGTGTGAGAGGGGGGGTGGACTGGGGTGGGTGAGAAACAAGAGTGAGAAGGAGAACACAAAGGTATAAAGCGAGCGTGGATGTGGGGCTTAGCAGTCGTGGCGTTCTTCAGCTGTGAAGGAGAAACAGATGCGCTCTTCTTGATTTTTCCGACTTTAAAACACCCGGCGCTCTCGTTACATACGGCGTTGAATTCGCACCAGCGTGCTACTGTTACATTATACTGTTACATATACCTTTCAGACCCAATAAAAACATGCGATTCGGGACATTGTTTTCATTTTTTTAGTCCCACCAACCGTGTCTTGCGCGTTCTGTTCCACTTGTCTGACGTGTCTTGCAACTTGAAACACCGCTGTCGAATTTGCAAACCTAAGGCTGCAAAAGACAGCGACTGAGATATCTCCTATACGGTTAAGTGACCCAGTAACACACGATGCATTGCCATCTTTGCCTATCTTTTAAAGACGAAGGCACAATGTAAGCTCATACTGTTTCACTGCGAACAACCCAAAAGAAAGACAGTTCATCTAAGTTACACTTGCAGACCTGTCAGTGAAAGCATTTGAGTGTCACTTTTAAATATATTTATACATAGCACTCACTTGGCCAGTGGAATTATTTATTATAATGAACGATTACTACTCACAACATTATGATAGCCTACTTATATTGACCCTTTCACAGAGGAACAGTAATACTGTTAAAAAAAAACATTTGATGTCATATTGTCTCATTGCATGTCAGTAAAACATAATTTCATAAAACAGTTTGAATGTTCAATTTACAATTTTATGCCCCATAAACAAATGATGTATGTAGTAGGCCTATAATAACACCTTTAAATAGACAGACAGACTTTATTGATCTTCATTAATGTCAAAACAATTGTGTAAAAATGTATTGCATGCATTTTTATCAAAGCATTAGCTCTACACCATATTAGGTTTACTTATCAAATTCAGTATAAATTGGCCTATTCCTAAATTGCCTGATAAATGTAACTATTAAAATATAAATAGATATTGTCTTAACAAACATAACAAAAATAACCCAGTAATAAAATCTAGCCCAATATCTATAATGTCTGTCGTCTAAAGTTTAAATCTTTTAAGCCAAGTGGAACATATCCATATATGTTTTCCTAAATGTACCACTATGATAAAGAGCAATTCCATTTAGCAATAAAGTGCAATAAATATGCATGTCTTTTCAGTCATTAGCTCATCCTCTTAAAATGTTTTTAAACTTTATTATTCGAACTATGACTTGAACTTCATTTCAGTTTAATTGCCACTCTAAATAGTCTGGTATTCTGGTTAGTTGGGATAAAACAATCCAAAACATCTTTGGCCATGACAGATCATTTAAAGCAGCCACCAACATGAGCAGCCAGTTCCATTTCCATCTCATGTTCACCTTTATGTTTTTGTCTATCATAAAAAAATAATCATATCACATTTTGTAGTCAAATAAAGGGTTAAAATATATTATGCATATCAGTGACTGACTTGAAGTGTATATTAGTAAATAGTTTAAACTAAAAGGTTTAAACCTATACAAAATATGCATTGACTAAATGTTATCTAGCAACATAAATTCAATGACAGGAAATTATTCATCATTAATCATTTGCATAATTCAATATTTATTAAATTTAATAAAAATTAAGTCTCTTTATTGTCAATTTCTCTACATTTCTTTACAGAATATACAGAGGAAACGAAATTACGCTTCTAGCAATCCCACACGTGATGCTCCAGACCACTGCATATACACACGCCCTCCGCTTATGGCATTCACCCAATCACACACACTCACTCCCCCCGCTGATGGCATTCACCCAATCACACGCCCCTGCTTATGGCATTTACCCAATCACACGCCCTCCGCTTATGGCATTCACCCAATCACACACACTCACACCCCCCGCTTATGCCATTTACCCAATCACACACACACTCACACACCATTGGTGGAGGCTGCCATGCAAGGCTCCAGTCTGCTAGCAATTTTGGGGTTCAGTGTCTTGCTCAAGGACACTTCGATGGGGTCCGGTAGACAATTAGATTTTATCAATTCGTTTTATTTTCCAAGTACTTTTGAGCTTTTTTCCTCCACGGCTGTTGACCATCTTAAACCAGGATTGTTCAAGGTATAATCATGGACTTCCATGTGGCCTAGGAAGTAGTAAGAGCAGTGTTGATAAATAACTGATTATTTATATAGTGCACTGATTTATCAAACACATGCATTAATGCCCCCCATAGGGTGTAAAGACCATGGATCTTGTGGTGCATGTGGGCTGTTTGAAGGCTAAATCAATCAAGGGAAATCAATGCATTTTAAGAATAATGTGTCTGTAGGGAGCCTGAGCATGGAGAGCTATTGGAACTCCTCCACTAGACAAGAGTCCCAGTAGTCCCACTCCCCAAGAGTCCCACTCCCCAAGAGTCCCACTCCAAGACTCCCACTCCCCAAGAGTCCCACTCCCCAAGAGTTGGGACTACAGTCGGCTAATTCACAATGTTGTCGATAAATTCAGATCATATGATCATACAGACCATGTTAGCTACAGATCTTGCCCACCAACATCCACCCAAGTGAAAGTACCCTAAAACAGCACTAGCTTGGATTTCAGGGTGGGCAGAGATGCACACCAGCATTGCTCTTCCATCATTGAGACAAATGTATATTATGTCAATACAATTTTCAATAATTACAATCCAGTAAAGACAAAACTCAAGACTTGTTTATTTACTGTAATAGCAAAATCTGCCAGTGATACAGGGATAATCATTAAATATAAAATGTTTGAAGAACACACTCCCCTGTTTCCAAAAAAAAAAAAGAGAGGAAAAAGGGAGCCTCTTTTTGAACCAATAAAAAAAATCATCAACTCAAACAATGGCTGATGAAAGACAACACGCCAAAGTCTGTGGCCTCTTTAAAACATCCACGCAGCCATTTGAGATGTCCTAGCCAGACCTAGAGACTGGGCCAGCAGAACTGCTCACTTCCCTGCCTGCTGGGCCTGGCGACGCAGCAGGACGTAGATCTTCTCTTTGATCCAGTCTTTGTTATAGGGCTGGTACGTCTGTGTGTCTGCCCGGTACCTAACAAACACATGGGGGGGGGGGGGGTCATTGGTACCACTGATCTTTCAGATGGCCATTATGTTAGCAATAAGATATGTTTACAAGAAGAACACGACGAAAAGAAAAGGAGTGAGCAGCACTGACGGATCTCAATCGCCGGGTCGAGCGTCATGAAAGCTCCAATTCTAAAGTTGATTGTAAAAAATCTATGAGTTTAGCTTGTGTAAGTGATGCTAAGACACACAGTAAAGATCCAATTCTGATACTTAGGGGTTTTAGCAGTGCACACTAGTAGGCAGTGAACTGTTTAGCACCAATGCAGCCTGTACTTCTGAAGTTAAAAACTTATTAAGGCAGAGAGAGCCTTCCTTTGCCTGTGAAGCCTGCTAGCAGTGAGGAGTTAGGTGCCTTGCAACTGTGCTTTACTGGTTGAGGTTTTAACTGGTGACCCTTGAATTGAAAGCCCAACGCCAGAACCAGTAGACTCCACCCCTTCCCTTCACTTACGGATTAAATAATTGAATCTCTGCAAGTAGAATCTATTCTATGTTGGTACACAGATTTTCTTTGAAAAAAAAAAAGGAAACTATAGAGAGCTTCCATGTAGTAGCCAACATATTTGAAGAACTGGCCTAATTCTAACTTCTTCACTAAACCTGTACTGCCCCTTTTTATTAATATGGAAATCAGACTAATTACCTAGAATGTTGGACAGCGAACAATCATCAGTAGAAATAAACTTGACATTTTTTTCCTATGTCACAATCTTTACTTCATTATCTAACATAGTGCCAGAGTTACAAAACAGCACCACAGTACACCAGGAACCAGTGTACACTAACTGGCCTGGTTAATAACGTTACATGTTTTTGAAATGCAAATAACACCTTGGTACATTAGGCCATCACTAACAAACATGAAGAGCATACTTACACCAAACAGCTGAGGTCAGCCAGATCGTCAATGAAGTCAAACAGTTGACTGATGTCATATGTGATTGATGGGCTGTTTGGATTCATCCTCTTAAGATGCTCTTCGTACATTTTACAAACACCTGCACAGATGTGTGCATGATTGAAACGGAGTGAGCACATGTACTTATATAACAGAACAACACCATCGTTACCATAGGCTAATCATCAGTAAAAATAAATGTATTCTCACCTTCCATACACTCGTTGACAGACTCGTAGTCCGCATACGTCCTGCCCTCAGGTCTTTTGGTAGGCTGAACTAAAAGAATGGTGTGTGACTGTGGGGTAAATTCATGTAAGCGTATAGTTAGTTCCATAACGTGGGAAAAAAGCACTACAATACTATTTAGAAATGTATCACTTAGATTACCAGCAATATAAATGGTCATCTGAAAATACTAATAATTAACAAGACTAAGTAAACGTTAAGGTTAACAAATTTGCTTTACAATGGATACCACTTAGCTATAACGTAACTAAAAGGCATTGCAAATGTAACGCTGGGCTAGCTGGGTAGATAGCAACTAGCCAGCATGTAAGTAATTAGGGATACATTTAAAGAGTTTACTCGCAAACATTATGCATTCTGAAATATTCTGGAAACACACTTAGTTGATTCAAACTGTACCACAACAACAAAGCGACTCACCATGCTGGAAACAATTAGAGACGCGGTCTTCATAAGAAAATATATCAACCATGGAAGTCGTCTTCTCCTTCTTCTTCTTCTTTAACTTGGCGGATTACAATCATATATGTGTATACCGCCACCTACTGTACAGGAGTGTGTGAAGGGACTGGTCAGACTAGAATCTTAAAAATAACTAATAATAATGATAATAATAAAAATAAATAATAAAAAATATTTAAATTATATTTTATCCATTAACTTTGTGTTGTCTTGAGATACGTGATGAGTGCACTGATTCTCTTACTCTCCATTCCTTCAGTATGTTATGAATGTCTATTTACATTTCTACTCATTCCTGCCTTTGATTATTGTACTCTCTGTAATAAAATAAAACATGTTCCTTAACTTTACATTCTGTGCACAGGCCATCACTTTCTCCTAATATTTGTAGTGCAGCGTAAAGATCAGTGTGCCCTAATCTTAGTCTTGTAGAAGCCACTTCCTCTTTTCTGTTAAGACCCATATTTGTTATTCTCTTCCCCCATACATGATTTTGTTGATTAAAGGCCCACTATGCAACATTTTTCATTTAATGAATCCGTTTCATACTGTAGGATGCTAAAATGAGTCATTACACGGCGAGCGAACGAACGGTGTAGAACGTGCCACCGTGGCCTATAGCGGTAGATACAGCACTTGCGATGTTCAGCAGCGCGGACCGCCTCCAATAGAATGACTAAATAACTAAATATTCCCTTATGGATTTTCCTGATATGCAACTCTGTAAAAACAGATAATGAATCAGAGCATAAGGGAATATTTAGTTATTGAAATGAAACACCTATTAGCCAATTTAAGAAACCTGGGAATCTCTGTTCAGTTTTGTTGGGTGCCTGCACATATGGGAATCAAGCATGAACGTTGCTTAGCCCCCCTTTAACATCAGGATACACCTCCACGTCTATAGTGATCTTTTAAAAACACTTAAGCTATTAGTAGCCTACAAGTTAGTCAAAGTCTGACATCTGACATCACAGACATCTGCATATTTGCATTGATTTTCTGTAGATTTTGTTCATTCAGAGTGGGTGGAGGTTCAGCAAAGTAAGCAAAAATATTCAGCAAAGATTGTCTGCTCCCCATTGAAGGCCACAAATCAACCTCATTAAGTTTAGAACCTTTTTGCATTTGGTTTCTATATGCTCAATGTGAGATTTCCTAGTAAGTTTAGCATCCAACCAAACTCCGAGATATTTAAATGTCTCTCCTCTTTCAATTGGGATATTGTAGAGTATAACTTTATGAGACTCTGGGACCTTCTTTCCTGTGAAGTACATGACTTGTGATTTTTGAGCAGAAAACTTAAAACCCCAGTCCAGTCCCCATTGTTCTATAATTTGAATGTCCCGCTGAACTTTGTCAGTGACCATGGAAGTTGTGAACCGAGACTGCTTTTCTTCTTTGCCTAACAATGTAAGTTGTTTAAAACATACATACTGCCCCCTGGTGTTCAGGAGATAACTAACCTACAAATACTTGCTTGGCAGCATACATAACAGCAGAAATATGCACGTCCTACTTAACTGATTAAATGGACCAGTCTCTGTACAGAAGTACAGAATCTGAGTTTGTCTTTTTAACCCTAGGGTTTGTCTAACCCTAGGTCTATTATACCAAATAAAATATAACCTCTAGGCCTATAGTGATCTTTAAAAAAACTTAAGCTTTTGGTAGCCTACAAGTTAGTCACAGTCTGAAACGTTGTAAACATTGTAGCTTGCAACCAACTTCAAAAAATGTCAAAAATCTTGAAAGAAACGCTTAAACTAAACATTCAGAAGGAAATGGTGGTTATGTAGGCCTATCAAACAGTATATTCTCTCGCCCTTCATCCCACCCTTTCCAAAAGGGCCAATAATGTTCCATTTGTTTCGGTTGTGACTAATATAAAAATGCTAAAGGCCTAGTCTTTGTCATGTGACTGACTCTATAAATTATTTGGCTACAGTTCACATTGTGGGACCCTTAAAATTCTTATTAGGCCTATAATGTATGTTGAAGATCAAATCATTTTTGGTCACCATATCAACATATCAAAATCCAAGTCGAAGATGCACTGGCTGCCATCACACACTGCTGCATGTAGACCTATTTTAATTTCCATTTTTTTTGCAATTGGAGTAGGACATGACCAAACCTCAGTTTCAGTCGGCTGTGCCTTGCTTGTGAAGAGGTCCTGTAACCTTTCTCACCTCAATGTGATTTCACAGACATCTGCATATTTGCATATAGATTTCTGTAGATTTTGTTCATTCAGAGTGGGTGGGCGTTACGCTCCCATCCAAACCATCAACCATAACCAAAATAATTTATCAAACTCATTCACTGTGTCCCTTAGGCTACCATCAATCCTGAAATGATTGTGCTGAAACATTTCAACAGTGGGCTAAGTTCATAGCCTACAGCACCTGTGGGATAAGTGCTATTTTTTATATAAAGAAGTAGTTGCCCACCCAGAGGCAGACCGGCGTTTTCAGAGTTTTGCATCTGAATAGCCTATATTTTGTTTCGTAATAATAATAATAAAATAAATAATTTACATTTTAAAATTAGCCTACATAACCTAAAATTTAAATGTCCTCAGTTTCTGGAATTTCTCTTCTTGTAGGCCTAGAGTGTTGGTGACTGCAGAAGAATTGTGTTATGAAAACGAAAGTTTTTCATCAGTGACACACTAATTGTAGGCTAAATTTAGTTGGAGTCAGTTTGTTCAAACGTTATATAGGCCTATTAGTGTTGTTTGCCCCAGGAGATTTTCCTGCAGCTCAAGTTTATTTCGCTGAAACCGTGTAAAGTTTGTTGCCCTATGGGTGGATGATCAGCTCTGAGAATATAGCTTAGGACAAAATCAAAGCATTTTAGTCATTAGTTCAGTATTTTCTTGTTTTCTTGGCCATAAAGAAAATTTCAGCCGACTGCGCAGTCTGAGGTAACCGCGCCGCACACCTTTGTTTCTTCGTCGGCGAAAAAAGTGGGCGGAGGAGGAAGTCGAATAGCCGGATGCGAAATGTGTATTCGAGTTGGTTTGTGTGAAACAAATGACAATCGCTGAAGTTCAACTATCTTCACATTGATGCGCATCGGACATAAATCAAAACGAGCAGGAACTCGAGTTCGCGATTTTTTTTGTTTGTGATTGTTGGGTAAGAGCAAAACAACACATTCGACTAAATGAACAGTCTAACGTGAACGACAAGAGCTAGCAAAGCTAACTAGCCAGCTAGGTTATACGTTAGCAATACTATGCTACCAGGGTTCGCTCTAAAAGGGAAACAATCGAAGTGTAATTATGACCCGAGCTAACGTTGGACTTGTATGATATGTGATCTGATTACATTTGGACTGCAAAGTTCAGAGTTGTTAAACCGGATATCGACACGATGTTAACACAGTGTCAACTAAAGCCAGTCAACGAGCAATATAACGTTAGTTATTTTGGCCACGTTAGTTAAAGAGTTCATTTTGAGTGATTCTAGAGACGTCTTAACCTTATTCAGTCAACTTTACCCTTATTGTTTGGTTTCAAGTAACGTTCAGTAACCATCTACGGTGGGGATATATTTTAGGTGACATTATAGATCTAACGTTAGTTTGTAACGTTAAGACACCAAATGAACTGACCAGGTTGTAACGTTCATTATCGATATGTTGCTCGATAACTGTTATCAACACAGTTAAGGTGGTTTAGATCTCCCAGAGTTAGCGGTGATTTTGGATTAGAGCTTAACGTTACATTCATGTGATCAGTTCACATATCGTTAGCTAGACAATACCATCAGAATTAAACATTGTGAACTGTCATTACTGTTACGCGCATTTTACAGATAATTATTGCCTTGAAATTATAACTTATCCCATTAGATAAAACACTTTGTTTCTGCTTTTCTGTCCAGAGAAGAAGTTTGTCTATGTGGGCCACAATCTATGCAGAGCACCAATGGCTGACAATGTGAATGTTTGTGTGAACAGTGAAGTGAGTATCTAGGCAATAATCTCTTTTCTCATGCCCAGTCGTGAAACTACTGGTTATGCTTTATGATTTACAGGCAAAGAATAACAGGAGTCAAAGTCCTCCCTCCTTTCTAGGAGATTCCCTGTCGTCTTTACATTGACACGGGGTAGAATGTATCTAAAAAAATTTTTAATAAACCTAATTAATGTTAGACATAAACTTTTCACTTTTTCCTCCTCTCCCACCTTGCATATCTTGATGTTAGGCTGTTGCCACACCGTTTGTTTATCATGGCAGGGGAACATAATCAGGTGTGGTGTTAGATAATGGAGGACATGTTGGAAGGAGTGTAGTATAAACAATTGTTAATGCTGTAATGATGATGCACTGTACTGACACTCTAAAATGTTTTTCACATGACACAAGCCAGCGATCATCAACCATTCCATTGTCTAATCAAAGCAGTTAATAATTCAATTCAATTCAATTTTATTTATATAGTGCATTTTTACAAAAAGCATGTCTCAAAACGCTTAACACAAATAACCTAACCCTAATAACCAAGCATATGACTACTCAAATGCTCATGTGACCCTGTGTTCATTTGATTGATCGCTCACCTGACTATATGATGATGAGACGAAAGACGCCTTAAATACTGTAACTTAATGACCATATGATGATGAGACGAAAGAGAAGCCTTAAATACTGTAACTTAATGACCATATGATGATGAGACGAAAGAGAAGCCTTAAATACTGTAATTTAATATTGTTCCAGGGGATAGTACAGGTGGCTGCCTTAGCGGGAGCTTGTACTGTCTCCGGGCTTTCCCAGCTCGTGATTCTTATGTTGCTAACAATAGATGTTTCTCACCAATGTTTTCCGCTGTCTGACCGCATCTGTCTGCGTGTTTTGTATTGAACCTGAAACATTTTATTCTATAGTGGAAAGAGCTGGCTGGCAGTGCCATGACCTGACTGAAACTGCAAACTGAAACTGTGGTTTCATTGGGTGCCCAGTGCTAACAGCATTCAGCATTCTCAGCTGCGCCCTGTCCAGACCAGGCCCCTGAGGACAGCCCAGACAATAGAATTTGGGAGGCTACAGAATAGATGTAGCAACACCCTCAGAGAATAGAAATGGCTTTCTACCAACTATCCATGACGAGAGAGAAAACGCTGTCTCTAAACACCCTTAGTGCCCTTACTACACTACTCTTACTATACTACTCTTACTATACTACTCTATACCATACTACTCTTACTATACTACTCTATACCATACTACTCTTACTATACTACTCTATACTATAATACTCTTACTATACTACTCTATACTATACTACTCTTACTATAATACTCTTACTATACTACTCTTACTATACTACTCTATACTATAATACTCTTACTATACTACTCTTACTATAATACTCTTACTATAATACTCTATACCATACTACTCTTACTATACTACTCTTACTATACTACTCTTACTATACTACTCTATACCATACTACTCTTACTATAATACTCTTACTATACTACTCTTACTATACTACTCTATACTATAATACTCTATACCATACTACTCTTACTATACTACTCTATACTATACTACTCTTACTATAATACTCTTACTATACTACTCTATACTATAATACTCTATACTATTCTCTCTAAATCTGTCTCTAAACACCCTTAGTGCCCTTACTGTAATACTCTTACTATAATACTCTTACTATACTACCCTATACTATAATGCTCTATACTATACTACTCTTACTATACTACTCTTACTATACTACTCTTACTATACTACTCTTAAATCTAAATTTGTCTCTAAACACCCTTAGTGCCCTTACTTACTATACTACTCTGTACTATAATACTCTTACTATAATACTCTTACTATACTACTGTATACTATTCTCTCATCTGTCTCGTTTCACCCTTTACCTTCACACTCTTGTTTTAGTCTTTTCACCTCTCTCTCATTGAGTGCATATTCATTTATTTTTTAGTATAGATATCTGTCATGTGTCAGCTCCACTTGCCTCTGTGTAACA
>JAGFZM010004802.1:2500-21832 GCA_017657215.1 Limnothrissa miodon | reverse complement strand
GTGTGTGTGTGTGTGTGTGTGTGTGTGTTGGGGTAATTTTATATGCAGTGGCCTTAATGGCGTTCTTTGTAATTTCATATCTGGCTACCTTCAGTGAGAATGTAATTAGTGAATAAAAATATCATCACTGAGAGCGATTCAGAACTATAATGTGGTAGTAAGCATGGTAAGGGCCGCTGTGTCTCTAATACACTTCTAAAAGAAATCTCATCTTGTTGACAGCCCTCACAGTACAAAAATATCCCGAGTACAAAAACACGTTTCCACACAAGGCAAGTATTCAAAATTCATCTTGCAGTACTTCCACTGTTTATACATGGAATTAGAAATGGTGGCAAAAAAAAGCAAAAGTTTTGTGCAAGCTACAGTAAAACCCCCCAAAAAACAACTAAACCAAAAAAAGGCCAACCATTATTCTTTTCTCTCTTTCTATGACTGTTATCTGCAGTTAATGTGTTGTCACGGTGACTTGTCTGTGGACTAAGGCCAACACTCTGCCGTGTCAGAGTTCTCCCCCCACCCGCTAGTGACCCTGTGTTTGAGTGGCGGCTGATATCTCACCAGTGTGGGGACACACACAGGAGGGGGCTCAATGGCCACTTCTAAAACTAAGCCCAGCCGTTAATCTGCCATATGGAGCAGAATACACACTGCAAAGGAAGAGGTTCATCCCCTATTGTACATTTGTCTTTGTACCTTGTTTTAGATCAATCCCTAATCTCAGATTAGATTTTGATGGACATATAGTCTTTACTAACATTACCTGTGTGTCTCTCTCTTTATATCTCCCTCACACTCACACACACACACTCACACACACACACACACACTCAACTGACCTGCAGTTAAGGGGCAGCACAGTAGGACTGCAAATACGGCCTGGAAGGCAAACACACACATGAACACATGCGCACACACGCACACATACACACACACACAGCCACGCTCCTGTATCACCTTTTAATGTGAGCCAAACAAAGGGACCATTATGGAAGGGAGGGGAGGAGAAGAGAGGGAGAGAGAGAGAGGTTAGAGGAGGAGAAGAGAGAGGGAGAGAGAAGGGACGGGAGGAGGGCGTATTTGTTTTTTTTTGGACATCCTGCCATCGCCCCACTGCAAACCACCGGGGGGACAAATTCAGCTGTAACACCTCTCTCCCTCCACCCCACTGCCCCCCAGGTCTCAACTCTTACGCCAGAGATGGGGGCACTGCGCTGCCCCAGAGGATTATGGGTAGTAGTAGATTACGTTAAGTGCCTTAAAGGGGTAGTCAGAGCTTTCCCTGCTGTTGCTAAAACGTTTCACCCATCTAGTAAAAACAACTAATGAACTATTGAACTGACTCTTTTCAACAAAGTGCATAAGCCTGATGTGATGAGAGCGGAACATCTCAGTGACTGTGTAGCTGTGCTGGGTTTGCCTGGGGTTGCACTGCTTCAGGTGGAACAACATCACTCACGGGGGCCTTGGCACGGGCACTGAGCTCATGACTGACCTGAAGGTAATGAGGACATGGTTAAGGGTCTTAATCTGAGGTTCGTCTCTCATCCTCAGGGCAGCTAATGACACAGACAGGCCGACGCAGGGGTGATCAAAAGGGAACGTCTGTGTGCGTGCTGAAGAGGAGGTGGTGGTGTTGGGGGGGGGGTTGGTTGTAAAACATGTAGTAGCTGAATACCTCTCTTTTATTCACCAGACAAGGAGACGTATAAAATCTATGTGATGTGTGTGAAGCAGGGGAGTGTTTGTGTGTGTGTGTGTGTGTGTGTGTGTGTGTGTGTGTGTGTGTGCATATTTAAACGCCTCTTTGTTTTGGGGGTCAACTGGCTGAGACCTTGTCTTATACTGTAGATCCAGGAACTGGCATGAAAGCTAAGTCAAGAATGTAGTCATGGAAAGAAGTGTGTGTGCGGATGTGTGTGTGTGTGTGTGTGTGACAAGAGAGATGGGGTGTGAACAAAAGTAAAGACGGTAGATGAGAGAGAGAAAGACGAGAGAGAAGACAGAGGGGGGGGGGGGGGGGGGGGGGGGGGGGAGAGAGAGGGGGGGAGAGGGGGGGAGGGAGGGGGGGGGGGGGCGAGGGGAGAGGGAGCAAGAGAGAGGGCAGCACAGGCACAGGCAGCACAGGCACAGGCAGCACAGGCACAGGCAGCACAGGCACAGGCAGCACAGGCACAGGCAGCACAGGCACAGGCAGAGGTAGATCTGCTAATGGACTTTCCCAGGATAATCATTCCGTACTTCCAAGTGGCTTAGGAAGCACTGAGTGCAGATGCTGAGAGCAACTGATCTAAGCCATCTCTCTCTCTCTCTCTCTCTCTCTCTCTCTCTCTCTCATCCCCCCTTATTCCCCACTCCACCAACCTCAGTAGATTATCTGGCTTATCTCAGGTTCCCTTTCTCAAGTATAACAGAATATTACATGACTCTTCTCACGACCACACAACATCATCAACGAGATGCAATTCAATAAACACAGAGAGACAGAGAGCGACAGAGAGAGAGAGAGAGAGAGAGAGAGAGCGGGGGAAGGGAGGGAGATAGAAATGAAGTTAATGATTTCAACAGATAGCAACAAGAGGTGTACGGGGGGAGAAAGAACCAATAACGGTTTGACCTCTTTTTCTCATCAGCCTCCCTGTTTGTTTCTAAAATACAAAGAAATTCCTATAGAAAAACTTTTCTAAGAAGCAACATCTGTTGTGCCAGATGTGCATTTGAGTTTTACAAAAACAAAAAGTTTGTCTGTGCTTTTTGACCCTTCCAGCCATCTTTTTCCTATGAACATGATCTGGAAGATTCATAGCTAATAGTGGTTGCCATCGAAGTTTTAGTTTTGTTTGTATTTTTTACCCTGAGTGTGCCTTTATCCAGCATGTCACGTTCCACATACAAGCCAACATGCCCTTAGCGTTATCACTGTGATAAGCCAAACATAGTACACACATTTTATAAACAATATTTATGACATCTCAGTCCGAACTCCATGAAATGAGGACTGATAACTTTTTCAGCTGGGGAATGCACACTATTTATTACGGAACATGAACACACACCTCAAGCACCCACTCAAGCACGCACACACCCCAAGAACTCACTCGTGCAAACCTCTTCACAACAAAGAAAAGGGTGTCCGACAGAATAAAAGCATACCTAAGGAAGAATTATAATCTGCCTGGCAAGATTCACCTACAGTATCTCGTCATTGACAATTCACAAACCTTTTGAACGCTGACAAAAGGCGGAACACAGTTGACATTTCAAAGAAAGGTAGAACAAATTCTTTAAGGAGGCAACGCGGAAGTGTTTCTTCCGGTACAAGAGTACCAGTGGCTGTGATCCCAACTAATGCCATGTTGTGCAATGTCCACTTTATAGTTTATAAACACTGTTTAAGAGCTGTTGCCATCCAAGGCATAGACCAACACCACGGGAATATATCTAGATGACTGATAGAAATGATACATGTGGTCAATAGAGCCTGGCCAATGAACCTGTCAATCACCTCTAGACAAAAAAGGTAGCCGAGGCTTCGCCAAGACAAAAACACAGCGTAGTGTAGAATAAAGTAGTAGTGAGGAGAGAGATAGCATGCACATGTGTGTGTTTGTGTGTGTGTGAGAAAGACAGAGACAGCGACAGGGGGAATGTTTGTGTGTGTGTTGTGGGGGTGTGTGAAATGTGTCTATACATATGTTTGTGTGCCTGTCTGTGTGTGTGTGTGTGTGTGTGTGTGTGTGTGTGTGTGTGTGTGTGCAATGCGGGGGTTGTTGTTGTGTGAGACCCCAGTACTGCAGCTGAGAACAGTTTGCATTCTTGTGAGGAATTCCATGTCAACAAACCCCAGGGAGTGAGAGGGAAAGTGAGAGAAGAGCAGACCCCAAAGCCAGGGAGGTGTGTGTGTGTGTATTGACCCCAAACCAATGGATGGTGCAGTCATGCGCATGTGTGTGTGTGTGTGTCTTTCTGTATGTGTGAGACACCCTAGGAGGTGTATGTATCTCGGGGGAGAGTACTAGGTTGAAATGTGTGTTATAAGTGTTTGTTGCCAGTGTGTGTGTGTGGGTGTGTCTGTGTGTGTATTGGAGTTTTAGATAGACTGGCATATATGAAAATTAGTATGTGTGAGTAAAGTTTATGTGTGTGTGTGTTAAGTGTGTTGAAGGTGGGTGTGTCAGGAGAAAATGAGTGTGCGTGTGAGACAGTGTGATGGGGGATGCAGCAAGAGCCTTGGAGTGTGGACAAAGAGCCGTCTCTGTTCCCGTGCCATCCCAGAATACCAGGCATCTCGCAGGCTACACAAAGTGTGCTCAGTTCAGCCAGCATGCCACACATCCCTGAGGACCCCTCAGTCTGTGTGTGAGTGTGTGTGTGTGTGTGTGTGTATATGTCCCTTGAGTGAGTGTCTGTGCACATGTCTATGCCTTTTAGTGTGTGTGTGTTTGTCTAGGACAGGGTTTACTTTAGTCACTGTTGATGCAAGCATCTCTCACTCTGCCTGGTCCACACAGAGAGCAGTGTCTGGTGAAAGCCTGCATATCTGAGTGTGTGTGTCCGTTCGTCTGAAGAGCTACCGCGGGAAATGGGTGAGGAGGGTCTACTGTGAGTCTCTGCAGTAGGAAGCCCAATGTATAACCAACAGTAGGGCAACTTAGGTCTACAAGTTAGGGCTTCAGGCTTCAAATGTAAGCCTCGATTCCTGACTATCAGACCATGGATGAAGTGAAGTAGAATTAAAAGACTATTGTAGTATATATGTACCTATGTAAAAAAGACAAAGCCAAAACACTTTCAGAAGGCAAAGCAAAAGGCCTGACTGTGGAATTGTGTAAGCTAAGAAAAACACAATATATATATATATAGAGAGAGAGAGAGAGAGAGATAATGAAGGTAATTTGATTAGAAATGTTAAACCTTAAACAAAATGTTTTGTCTTGAATTCATATTCTGTGGTGAGCCAAATCTGCTCATTTTAAGTTCTCTGGTGAGCCAAATCTGCTCATTTTAAGTTAAAGACCCTATTTAACTGCATATAAAATGAATGGAACTGAATGTGCTAAAAATAAATTTGGCTCCATTCTGTTCTAAAAAAAAGATACAATGAATTCAGATTCCACCTAAACTATAACCTTCCCCAAAAGGCGTGTGATTTCACTTAACCCCATAACTCAGAGTGTGGGGCCCCATTTTGTCTGCAGAGGGTAAGCCCTGAGTTGAACACACAGACCTATCATTACATAACTCCAGTACTTTTGGGTACAGTCGAAAAGTACAGACCTTCTCCAGATGGAAAGCATGTGTAGGCGAGACTACGACACTAAATTGCTACGGCTGCTGCACGCCTTTATCGTCTTTATAATCTGCTGAATAAGGTCTTTTGAAATAGCTGCCATAACTTCACAGAGAAATATGGGTCGAGCATTCTTGGCAAACCCACAACATTGCCATCGGCCAAGTAGGTTTTTAAACGTGGTTAGATGTGTAGACATGAGGTATTTAATTTCTGAGATTATAGGTTACCTGGCTACTTGCTCGTTGTTCATTTCCACTGTGAGACCAGGCTATTGAGGCTATAACCCATCAGTGCAACAAGTGTAAAGCCATTGAACAGCAGACTATATCTATTTATCAATAAACAGTTATTGATGTAACTTGCATAACAAACCCCAATTGCACCTTTTTGCACACACAAAACCAAGAAAAATAATATTCCAAATCATCTCTGTGAACAAGGACAACGAGTAAACAGATGTTGATTAGTCTGCATCAATAAACGGATACTTACAGTACTGTACAGAACGCCGTCATTTTCTCCCGGTTCTGACAATTCGCTGAGATTTCGATCCCAGTGTAAAAACGATTCACCGCTGTCTAATATTTCCATGCCTTCACCAGTTGATTGCGTCTGATGCGTCTGTTTAAGATGGGTCTTGTCAGAAGATGTCAATGTAGCAAAAACGGAAACCAAATAGCCTACTGATGCCAAATGTAGCGTGATCGAATGTAGCCGGTGTGGCGACAACTTTTTTTCTTCTGTCAGCGAAAAGTTCTATTAGCTTATTAACTTGAACTAGTCTTCACGCTGCGTAGTGAGTTGCGACATACGGCGGATGGTCTGACGTTATATCAAGGCACAATGACTCCCTAGAAGGACGACAGTCTCTTTTTTGAAGAGGCAATACTAGATTAACCCCGACGCTTCCTTGTTTATTTTCTGTCTCCTGCAGTAGGCAACCAACGATGGACTTTCTCCCCGTTTTCTTGAGTTGATGTGATACCCTTTCTCAGACCAGCAGGAATTTGGAGGCGGGGAATGGGTGGAGTTGCAAGGGGCATTATTTTAGGTGGAGACCCAATGGTATTCAATCCGAGGAGTGCGACATCGCCAGTCTGCCAACAACTAGGCTACCACACATCAATACGGCATTTGTTGTTTTGGGTTGTGTGGATAGGGTTGCGGAATTCATAGGCAAGAGAACGTTTTAATATTTAATAAAGTAGCCTATTTACAGTATCGTGACTTTGTTTAGACCCGCCCTTATTCCTGGAAACGAACGAATCAGACACGCCACTGGGTTTAAAACCAATGCAAATAAACGGCTCGGCATTCAGAGACAGAAAGCACCTGCAACCAATCACATTACTGTTCATTTTACATCGTTTGACAGACAAGATGAATGCCCAATAGTGACAAACTTGTACATAACTTTTAACAAACCCAGTTGAGACAAGACTACCAAATTGGTAATACCCGCCTTCTGTTCCGTCCTTCAAAACAGAGGATTCTAGAAGTGGTTCCACTTTAAATTCACTAAATGGAGAAGTGAAAAAATAAAAATGCAATTTCGCACACATGCTGCACTCAAAACACATCTGCATTCTAAAATCACACACTGGGGAACAAAAGTCCCACTTCGCCAAGTGCGGAAAAAGCATCAGGGCATCAGGTTGCACCATGCATTATCGAATGTTAAGACTTAATTATTTAAAAAAAAAAGAACACATGAACTCAAGGATGTTTGAAAAAGGGGGATATATTTTTATAGTAAGGGACTTGGTTTAACATGGTCAGTAGAAAGTGTGACATGAAACACTTCCATTTCCATACAGATGTTACAGAAAC
This sequence comes from Limnothrissa miodon, assembly GCA_017657215.1. Lineage (NCBI taxonomy): Eukaryota > Metazoa > Chordata > Actinopteri > Clupeiformes > Clupeidae > Limnothrissa > Limnothrissa miodon. Next base: position 14,709 of record JAGFZM010004802.1, on the reverse strand, counting down.
AGCTCAGATGAGTGAAGACATATCTATTCTCATATCTGAGAAAGAAAACATGCAAAACCTGCAGCACATTTCACAACCAGAAGTTGTGAAACCCAACAGACCATTTCTGAGGGGCTACTTGGGGGACTTGCTTATAGCCATTACCACCTTAAAATCTGTGAAGCTACCAGTTATGAACTTTGATAACAGAGCGTATTTTGTCCTCATGGAGGATTGCTAGCCAAGAACCAACATGTAGGATTCTCAAGGCCTTTTACAGCACATCTCTGTCCATATTTGGTTACTTGATTAGAAGAAAATGTATGGTACGACTCTCACATCACTTAGACTAAAATTTAAGGATGCACCAGTCAGAGACAATGGGGAAGCATATTTGTCAGATCACGCGTCTAATCTTTTTTTTTTTTTTTTGGTGATCTCAATAAGAACAATTGCTATAGAAAATACTGACTTGTTCAATCGTTCCAAAAAAAATGGTCAGGCTAATTGTACTTCTGTGTTGTGTACAGTGGACGACACATTTACTAGCCAAAGTGCTGTCTGTTGGCGCCCCCTGTTGATGCACAGAGGGCATGTCAAAGTCACATCTTGAAACTGTTGCAGCTCCAAGGACTTTAGGCACTAAATTCCTACAATAAGAAAATAACATAACATGGAAAAAAAGCTCTTTGTCTGGTTTCCGTTCTTCCAAAATAGAGAACCTTCACATTCTATCTCGAATGTTGTCACTTAAAAATACAATGTTATCTGTGGAAAGAGAGAAAAAGAGTGAGAAATAGTGTGAGAATATCATAATTATAAGGACTATTCAAACATTATCAAACACTGCAAGCCATAACATGTACTGTACTATAACTTTAAATAGGTGTTTTGTTTTTAAACCTTGCCATGGGAACTTACCTGCAATGATGGTGGTGGCTTGTCGTCTGACGTTGTTTTTGTCCACATATTCCCCATAGTCTAACTTGCCTTCCACAAGCACACGTGACCTGAAACCAAGAACAGCAAGACAAATGGAGACAAACGCAAAGCTTAAAGGCCGGTCTGGCACCTGACATTTCAAGACATTTTAAGTATCCATGGAGACCTTCTGTCAAAAACTAATGTAAGATTTCAAAAAAGGGTTTACTTGAAGGTGATGCAAGTATTTTTCACAGAGCTGCTGCACTATTTCCCTGCCTATTTATTGTTTTGACACATAGATAATCGGTAAGGCCAGACATACACTGTGCAATTTTTGGCCTATTTTGCCACGATTTTTCAGTCGTGCGACTATTTTTGGGACTGGGATAGAGGCACAACTGGTCGAACTGTGGCATGAAGTCATAACATGCATATGCGTAGGAAAATAATGAATTTGTTCTGATTCCAATACTCTCGCTGCTTTTCTTCTCCAGTTCTCACTGTATACTCGTCTCACCCATACACGTTACCTTTTCGTTTTTTAATGAGCGCCTCCGCACAGAATGGCACAAATTGCACAAGGCAGCACATTTGTTCTTGGTGAGCATAGTCAATCTCCGTGTTGTTCTTCTGTTCAGAAGAGCCCCGAGTGTCGTGTATAGGACGTACAGTGTGAGCAGTCAGGTCGCATCAGAGTGTTCGATCGTATAGTGTGAGAACATGAATCGTGAGCTACGAACCTTTTAACCCCTGCGATTCAGTCGTACAGTTTGAGCAGGAGCTGAATGACGCGATTGAAAAATATCGCACAGGGTATGCCCAGCTCAAGCAAATGAAAATTATACAATCGTAACACTATTCACGTGGTTGCCCATCAACCTTGCTCAAAATGTTGCCCCACATATCATGCTGAGAATTTATTCCTGGACAGGATCCCCAGAGGTAGAAAAAGCTTCCTGGTTTATCAGGCTTTATCATGTAATCGTGCCTCACGGATGTTCTCAAGCATGAATTATATAAAAAAAAGTAAAAGTAAGGTTGACTGGCGTACAAGTACAAGATATTTGAAAAGATATCAAAGGGGTTTGCCTATTTTGTTCTGTTACGAGTCTGAGCCAAAGCATTAATACAACAAGCTCCGTCGCTTTTTTGTGTGTACTGACCCCTTCTTCACATACTGGTAGGCCACATCTCTCAGGCCTGGTTTGAACACCGAGATCCGATGCCACGTGGTCTTCTGGCTGATGTCTCCTGCAGAAGGTGAAAAGAACAAAATTTTTGGGAAAAAGAATTAGGAAAATATTTATTAGGTTTTTACAAGTATTAGTTAAAGGATTTTTTTAAAGTAAAGTAAAGTAACTAATAAGCTCCAGTGACTCCAGTGAATTCAATGCAGAACAAAACATCTGTTGGATTAGAAATTAATCTCAAAATGAATACCTCTGAACATAACATAATAGGCTTTGGGTGGAGAACACTTTGTACTTAGTCACTGTCTTGTTATAGAATGCCATGGACAACCTCAATCAATCAAAAAAGATTGGAAACAATCTCAATCAAAACTTTATAATGGTGGTACTGGTCTGGATGGTGTTGTGTGTTACTGGTCTCATCTCTTGCCTGTGTCTGTGCCCTCTCCATCCCCAGTGCGCCACATCTCATTTGTTGCCATGGAGAAGATAGTGACAGGGTTCCGGCCCTCCACTTGCCTCATGACAGGGTCCTGGCCCACCCTCCCTAACAGCTGCACCTTATTTATGGCTAAAAAAGGAGGAAGAGAGTTGAAGACCGGACCACACCAAGACGACTCGCTAAACACAAAGATTAAAAAGGCAAAGAAAGCCACTGTAAACACTGTAAACTCGGCTGAACATAGCTGCTGCCTTCAAAGAGATTTGAGGAATAATTTAGAAAATATGAGTATGATGCCAGCATAAGTTGAGCATGTCATCCTTCATTTTATTTTATACTATACATCATTCATATGCTACCTGTACAGCACACACACTTACATCAAACGGTACCCTATGCAATCTGCATAACTTGTGCATAATATAACTAAACTTATATTCTTTTTAAATCCTGCCATATAATGTGCAGTATACATTTCAACTTTTTCAAGGGCCACACTTGCCTCCACATTCCATCCTCTCTATCACATACATAATTTTTAATCTCTCTCTATCTATCCATCTATCTATCCATCCATCATGTGATTATAATAAAATACACACAATAAATGGCAGTACTTAATATAAATGACAGGCAAAGTGAAAATCACATTGATTTGGCTTTAGTTTTTTATTTATCTTTAGAAGACCTGTGACTTTGCCCATCATTCAAATTACATCCCTAAGGGTTGACAACTGACAGTTTTATGAACAGTACTGGTCATAATTGTTTACGTTACATTAATGTGGTGTGTAGGCTACTCACATCGCTCTAATATGAGGTTGGTGTCTGTAGCCTGGTGCCGCACGAATTGTCTGAATATCTACAAAAGAAGAAGAGCGCAAACGTGACCTCAGATGATAAACAGTAACGTTAAATGTCTTCAGCCAAACAAGCAAAATGAAAGCCGCTTGTAGATCTATCATGTTGCATACCGGTATGTTCTATATCAATCCCCAAATGTTAGGCACAATGGAATTGTACAGCTTAATTTGAAACAAGGGCATGGACATGTGTAGAGATCAGTCTGTGGTTACACATACCTGTACTGACGCGTTTCGGAACATCTTTGTTAGGACGGAGGTGTTCTTGACGTTAGCCTGAACTGTAAATTTTAGCAAAATATATTTTACTATTCAATAACATTGGCTTATTTAACACAGTGTGATCAACAACGAACTGAAATACACAACACATGAATTTACCCCTCAAAAATCCTGCATAGTTTTTGCAACACTATTGAAAGGTGTTTGCCATTGGTTGCTATTAATCAATAACTAAATAAGTTGAACGTCTGGACAAAATAAAACAATTATAGTTTCTATGACCAGTTTAGCAAGTGTGTGAGAGCGGCAAACACAACCCATTTGGATAACGTTAACTAAGCTAGCCCTTAACATCCTGCTTTGCCATGTGAAAATATGCCACCCGATAGTCTATTTAATTAGTTCAGCGAAAAGTGCAAACATTTAACGTGATATACTTGCAAATATGAATCTCGTTCTATTAAAATACCCACGTAAACACGATTATATCACAGACTGCTGGAGGTGCGCTGAAAAACTCTTCAATAACCCCACGCTTTTTCCGGTCCTACACTTATCATTATCCCTCCTGAATACACGGCGATACAATTACAAGTTCCTCGTGCCTAAAGTTCCCCTGGCCTATTTGGTCTGTGCTGTTATGTAGCCTAATTTTTGACATATCAGGGTGTTTTCTTTTATAATAATAATAACTATATATTTTCATACAAAGATAACATAACTTAATATTTATAATAGTTTATAATAATTATAAACATTTTATTAAACTGGCTCCTCTTGTTACACTACTGAACAGCAGAACTTCTTTGTGCTACAACTAAAATGCAAACACGGGTTCTCAAACTTTATTGGGCCGGTGACCCATCATGGAGAACCCATCGTTATCACAACATAACACAAATGCAACTATAAAACTATATTTATACATTATTTTCTGTAAGCATTTTTTTCTGTATAGCAGCATGCTATATTTTGTATCAAAGTTTTCTGGGACTCCTGTGTAAGAACTAATGTAATAAATCAGTAAATATTTGAGACAACCAGCCAGTAATAAAGCTCTGAACCTTTATTTGAGATTTAGCAGCATAGAGATCCTGTTTGCATTGATAGTTCACACACAGTGTCAACAAGGAGAACAGGAATCCATAATACACCATCGGCAGACAGCTATTTAAGTTTACAAAGTTGCTGACAAGTCTACGAACAGGTCTATTCAAATATGTCTATAGGCCAATGTCTACACGGAGGCTAGCCTACAAAACAGATAGTTAGTGCAGAGTTCTCTTGCATAACTGCATAACAGTCATGTGCCTGACATTTTGTTGACAAAGTTGACAAAGCTCTTGTTTTCTTCCACTCCAATTTCCTGAATACAGATACATTTGTGTATGATGTTTAATCCATACAAGGGAAACCTACTGCTTGTGCATCAGAGGTACGTAGTCATCATGCAACTGAACTTAAAAAAAAAAAAAAAAACATCAGTCAGACTTCACTTTGAATAAATACTCTTTAGTAATAGGACATGATAAATCCTTTGAGAGACAGATCGTGTCCTTACAGGTTAGCGCTTCATTATAAATCGCACCCTTAAAGGAGAATAACCAAAATATCAAATGATTATTTGGGTGTATAGTATAGGTGAGTCACATCACATCACATCTTTTCGCCCTCAGGCCACTTTTCATGTTAGCTGCAGATGCATGTATCTAATGTAATGTAGCCTAATCAATAATCATCTAATGTGAATTCAGAATAAGCACAGCTAACTGGCCTTTACAACACAAATAAGTTATTGAGTGTGTACTACTACTGTACACTAAACGCTATGAAAACAACAATAATAGATTATGTGGATGCGCCACTTGTCTCCTTAATTTCATTCCTTCATTTGTCTGACAGGAAACTGATTCACTCAGCATAAATCAAGTATAAAAATAAAATCTCTTTGTGTACAAAGACACACAGACACACAGCCAAGGAATCGAAAGGGGGACATAAGACACAAAATCATAAGTGCTCAGATTGAGTGTTTGTTCAAGGAATATAAAAACAACCAGACCCATGCTCACATGCTTGTTGAGTTGTGTTCTGATTTTGTATGTGCATACTTGTGTGTGTACATGCCTGAATGTGCAGATATGAACACAAGTGTGTGTGTATGTGTGTGTGTGTATTTCAGTGTTTAACAATCCCACCAACAGACCTTCTCTTCATTACATGTGCAAGAATGGTTGTTCTTCAAATATGACAGATTTCTCTACACACCTAAAGAGCAAATTCATACACTTATATCAGACTGCCTAGTCAGTCAATGATTTAGTAATACTGGATAATGGATGCACCTAAATCCTCCAATGAACAAACAATAGATGTGGCTTGTGATTCAGGCCAGGCGTCAGTTAGCCAATAGCATTGGAGTTCATGTCGGCGTAGGCCAATCAAGGCTGTCTTAGCACCAGTGGGAGGAGCTGAGAGAGAAGGCGCTGAGCTGGCTGGCTGATGGGGTAGTGGGGAGGCAATTTCTCCACAAATGCTGATGCTTTCACATAGTACCTGTAGGAGAGGATAGGTAGGGAGAGAGGAGGAGAGGAGAAAGGAAAAAAGATGTAGGGAGGGGGCGGAGAGGAGAGGAAAGAATATGAAAGGAGAGGGGAGGAAGGAAGACAAGAGGAAAAATGAGAGAAGAGCAGAAGAGAAGAGGACAAAAGAGAAAGGAATATGAAAGGAAATAAAAAGTATAGAGAGGGAGAGGAAAGGAAAAAAGATAAAAAATGAGAGGAGAGGGGAGGAGAGAACAGAATAGAAGAAGATGAGAGGAAAGATGAGAGGATGAGACCAGATGACATAATAAGAGGAAGAAAAGATGAAAAAGTAATGAATAGGAGGTCAGTTGAGGTTATTCTAGGAGAACAAAAGTGAATATAGGCAAAGAACAGAGATGTAACCTTGGTTCAAAATAATGTGTTTGTGTTTTGTGTGTGTGTGTGTGTATGATTGTTTGTGTGTGTGTGTGTGTGTGTGTGTGTGTCCAATCTCTCACCGGAACTCCTCCCTGAACTCGGACCTAATGAACTGGCTGAGGCCGCGGCTGTACTGAAGGCAGGCCATGAGGACCCGGCAGCGCTGGTACAGCAGAACCGCCTGGGACGGGCTCAGAGGGGGCTGGGCTTCAGACAGACACAGCACCACCTGATGGGTCTGATAGCCTATGAAGGGCACCTGCAGGAGAGACAAAAGAGATGCATTAATAGAGAAAGAGAGAGAGAGAGAGAGAGAGAGAGAGAGAGAGAGAATATATATATATAGCCGGTGGCTACAGAGACAAGGCTGAGAACCTCTCTAGCATTTGAGACATGTGTTCTGCTGCAGTGCCGCTGCCATTGTACTGTAAGATCTGTGTATGTGTATGTACGCAAATTATTGTGGCTATTTTTTTAAACTTGCAGAATACACCGATGCATCCTTGAAAAAAGCTTTCGGCACTTTGGACAATCCCTGTCTTTGGAACAGTGCTTGAAGCTCACGGGAATCTTAGCAGTGGTTGTGGATGGGACAGCAATGTTTGTCTACGTAGCTGTTAGCATGTATTTAACCAGTGCAGAGAAATGTGTTCTATCCTGGATAGCATAACATTTAGAAGACTGAAACTAGATTTGGCCTGAATGTTGTCTTGGTGGGCACTTGGCCCATTTGCTGTTCCACTGGGAACTATCAAGTTGTGTAAATGTAATTCTCTGAGCCTACCTCCTACCTCCTGTGGAGCCCACTGCAATCCATATTACACAACTGTTCCCATGCACTACCAGACACTCTAACCATGGAGATTGGGATTAACACACAGGAGCACGTATGCATGAGAGGAGGAGACTTACTCTAGACGCGGGGTTATGCATGAGGATAAGCGTCAGAGAGACAGATACACGCTGTAGTGAAGTGACAGACCCAGGTCACACACGGGGTTAAGTGATTCATTAAGGGACAGGGTCATTGGACTACTATTCTTGGACTTACAGTGGAGGGCAGAGGCTTCAGTGTTCTCAACACCCAGCCAACAGTCAGGAAGTGTTCCAGGTTTGGTGTACGGCTAGCCTGTAGGGACAAAAAAGTAAATTATTATTAGTCATGCTTTGAGATAGAAGAAGGAGTTACATAAAACTTAACAGCATTTGTTTATAATGCTTCTTCGTTGAAAATCAATTCAGATACACACAATAAATGAAATTATTGACAGTGAAAATAGCATAATTGGGCCCATCAATCCTTGTTGATGACATGCAAATGCAGAGGCGTACCTCTTGACAAAGGACAACAATCTCAAAGAGAAGAGACGCTGCTCCTGCCAGATACTCATCCTGCAAAATCTGCAACTGAACAGAGATTACAGACAGAAAAGAGCATGTTAAAATTACATATAGAGAAGGAAAAAAAGAAAAAAGACAGAAAAAAACACACACACATACACACATAGAAACACAGATGTATAAAACATTCACACAATTCAGATCACAGTACACTCAGCCTAACCTCTGTGTAAGTGTTTGAGCTGTGCTCCATGTCGTCCGAGTCCGACTCGTGCAGGGAAAGCGGCAGGTCTGGGTCACACACTAGGGCTAGCAGCAGGCTAACTGTTAGCGCTCCTCTGAAAGAACATGGGCATGAATCAGTCCACACCAAGCACACTCATACTGGTGATATTGGCATTATTTTTCCTTGCAAACATACTCATACACAGTGTTTAATTGTAGAATAAAGTGGACCTACACTGATGACCCCCACACCCCACCAACCTATCTTAAGAAAAATATCAGTTTATAGTCCATTTGTTAAATAAATAGTAATCAGTTTATAGTGTACTATACGTTTAGCATACAATACTACACTATACTGCATTATAGTGTTAAAAAAAGTACTATAGTATTCAAATTCTTATACACCCATTATAACAGTTTTCTCTACAGTCATTCCGACTCACTGATTGGCTGTTAGCATGTTGAGTCTGGCTGGTTCCACTTCCATCTCCCTGAACATGAAGCTGAGAGTCTGAACGATGAGGGTGCAAAGCCTGGACAAACAGAGCCAAATTAGACCCCATCAGCACAGCAAGGGTCATTTAACACAGACATTTAGGAGAGTTAAAAGCATAAAGAAACTGACAAACAGGGTCTGAAAACACATGTTTTATTAGTAAATTATTGTTGAATATAGACTACACTGTATATTGACTTCACTGTTATTTGACCAATATTTTCTACATGTAAAAACTGTTTTTTTTTTTCTCAGAAAGACCCAATGTGCTATTCTTAAATGATTCGTTTTAGCTGCTGTGCAGAATGTCTACCACTAGGTGGCAGTGTAAAGCTGAAAGACAGGCTCAACCAATGACATGGGCTCAACAACCTTATCTGACCTAGCCAGTGAAAGTCCCACTCTACCGCTACTTTCAAGTTCCACTACTCTTAATCTAGTTGTGCAAAAGGTAAAGCTTCTTATAATCTCACAGATTAAGAGCTGCACAGTTAGAGAGGAATACAACATCTTAAATAGCAGAGCTGGAGTTACAGTATGGTCTATGGGAGCTATTTTAGTGGGCCACGGGGATTTGACCCGAGGCGGAGAGGAAGAAGGCTATCCTAGATGAGGGGGAGGCTCACAGCAGTCGGTCCATAGTGTGGACGTCCGAGTTCCCCTCACGCAGCCAATGGGTCAGTGTCTTCACCAGGAAGGGATACAAGTCACTCGACTAAAGCAGGACAAAGAAACATGATGCCGTGTAAAGGATGTGAAATTTTAATAAAAACATCTTCTTAAATAACACCTATTTAGAAATGTAGAGTATTTTAGGGTACGTACGCTAAGCTGAGTGACGCACACAAACAAACACCCGCACACACACACAAATTAGGCTTTGTGCTAAAGTGTGCAAATTAACATGTCCGCTCGTTTAGATTTAAGACAAACACACACATACTGTATGCTTACACACACACACACACACGCAATAAACACACAGAGAGAGAGAGACACACACAAACACACACACACACAGACACCAACATATACACACAAACACACACACACACACACACGCATCATACACACACGCACACACACACATACACACACACACACACACACACACACACACTCACCCTGCAAATTTACATCTCGTTTAGATAGACAAAAAACAAGATACACATACTGTATGTTCACACACACACACACACACACACACACACACGCACCCACACACACTCACCCTCCAGAAGAGCTTCTTGATAGTGACACTCCTGTGTGCAGCAGTGTTGAGTTCCTGCAGAAGCACATAGAGCTCCTCCAGAGTGAGATCTTCCTGCAACAGCTCACCACTCAGCTGATGGAACAGATGAGCCGTGTGCTCCCAGCTACACACACACACACACACACACACATGCGCAGACATACACACACACACACACACATACACACATGCGCAGGCATACACACACATACACACACATACACATACATTTGCAGACATACACGCATACACAAACACACACAACAAACATGCATCACACACACACATGCACACACACACACAACCAAACAGAAACACAGAGAATAATGTTACCAAGTCTGTGTGTGTGTGTGTGTTTACTGCATGTCTGTGCGTTTGTGTGAGAGTTCTTACCTCTTGTTATACTTCTGAGGGGTGGTGGAGGATAAACTACACCTTCTCCTGTATAATGGATCCAACATCAGTGTAGATCTCTGAAAAAAAACACAGACAGACAACACCAACACATTCATCAACAATTCATTTGCAATACAATCAAAGATCAATCACATTGCCCACATTTAAAAGACTTATGAGAATACTACTTAGTCTGAAATGTGTGTAAAATGTGTCTAAAAATATAGTATTCATATGCTTACAGGTTTAAGGCAAACGCTAACATACTGTAATAACACAAAAACACAGACAGATACATACAGTAGTATTAGTTCTGAGTGTATTGTGTACATCCATTTGTATATTTGTTTGATGGCATATGGAGTATGTATGGGTGTTTGCAGTATGGAAGTATGGGAGAGAGGTTGTGTATTTGTGTGTGTCTTGGCACATGTGTGTGTGTGTGTGTGTGTGTGTGTGTCTATGTGTCTGTGTGTGTGTCTGTATGTGTGTGTGTGCTTATGTGTGTCTGTGTATTTGTGTATGTGTGTCTGCATGTGTGTGTGTGTGTGTGTGTGTGTGTGTGTGTCTTACAATAATATAGCTGTTCCAGGAGCTCTGCAGGTGGAGGTAGATGCGTGACGTAAGAGACACAGCATACAGGTGTAGCTCCGCCTCTCTCTCTCCATCCGTCCCCTCCCCTTCCTCCTCCCCTGTCTCCCTCTCCACCATCACCATGGACCTCTTCAGCAGCCTGCCCAGCAGGGTACCCCTGCGCCGCGACACCAGTGCCCGCTCAGGGTGCACCTCCACTGGGCCGGGCCGGCCTCCAGACCCCCCCTGCCTGGAGAAGGGTGGCGGCAATGGGGAGGAGGAGGCGGAGTGCGAGGGGAGAGAGCGGTGGTCGGACGGGAAGCGCGGCAGGCGGGGGAGCCCCAGGGTGTCGGGGTTCGGGCAGGAGGCCGAGCGCAGCGTCCGCAGGGGGTGAGAGCGGAGGTCCTCCAGGCCCTGAACGCCATGTCTACGGAGAATAGATCAGTTAGAGCCTCAGTGTTCAGGGTCACTGAATCAACATTTGGTAATATACAGAGAACACATCAGTACTAGCCCAGGGGTTCAAGGTCACCGAATAAACATTTGCCACCATACAGAGAACACATAATTAATAGCCCTGGTGTTCAGGGTCACTGAATCAACATTTGCTAGTGTATCGGTTATAGCTTCCAGGTCACCAAAAAAACATTTGCAAGTGAATGGATCAGTTATAGCCCAGGTGTTCCTAAAAGCCTAGGTGATTCACTAGATCTGTTATAGCCATAGTGTTTAGGGTCAAATATTTGCTATTACCAGTATATAGAGAATACATAATAGCCCTGGTGTTCAAACCTGAAATACAGCATCTGACTTCTACTCTTTATTCCTTTACTAGTGTTAGTTATTAACTAGACAAGCCACGCTATAACTATCCTTTGCTACCATGACGATGCCTTTAGACTCCCAGTTCATAACAGAAGATGATCAGGATTTTCTGTGCATTGCATTGCCAGTAACAGCCACTAAGTGGAGCTGTTTCAAGCTGTGTGGAGCCTGGCTCTGTAATCCTCTGGTTTGGAAGCAGGACAAGGCCATACTTATCCAACCAGTTTCCTCTCCTTAAATTTCTTGTGAGATGCAGGGATGAGAATCTGATCTTTCGGAGATCCGCAGTGGAAAAAAACACCCTAAAGTGCATTTACTGTAAAGAAGGGTTTTGACCTACATTTGAATCTCACAAGTCATTTAATAGCATAAAAGTTTACTGTTTGTGTGCATCACCTGCATCAAAAAAGAAAGAAAGAATAGAAGAAAAATACAGAAACAACTGCTCACAAATAAAAGCAGTTCATCTTTTTCCTTCTGACAACTGTAACACTCAAAACATAATAAACATAATG
>JAGFZM010004801.1:2500-21835 GCA_017657215.1 Limnothrissa miodon | reverse complement strand
GTGTGTGTGTGTGTGTGTGTGTGTGTGTTGGGGTAATTTTATATGCAGTGGCCTTAATGGCGTTCTTTGTAATTTCATATCTGGCTACCTTCAGTGAGAATGTAATTAGTGAATAAAAATATCATCACTGAGAGCGATTCAGAACTATAATGTGGTAGTAAGCATGGTAAGGGCCGCTGTGTCTCTAATACACTTCTAAAAGAAATCTCATCTTGTTGACAGCCCTCACAGTACAAAAATATCCCGAGTACAAAAACACGTTTCCACACAAGGCAAGTATTCAAAATTCATCTTGCAGTACTTCCACTGTTTATACATGGAATTAGAAATGGTGGCAAAAAAAAGCAAAAGTTTTGTGCAAGCTACAGTAAAACCCCCAAAAAAACAACTAAACCAAAAAAAGGCCAACCATTATTCTTTTCTCTCTTTCTATGACTGTTATCTGCAGTTAATGTGTTGTCACGGTGACTTGTCTGTGGACTAAGGCCAACACTCTGCCGTGTCAGAGTTCTCCCCCCACCCGCTAGTGACCCTGTGTTTGAGTGGCGGCTGATATCTCACCAGTGTGGGGACACACACAGGAGGGGGCTCAATGGCCACTTCTAAAACTAAGCCCAGCCGTTAATCTGCCATATGGAGCAGAATACACACTGCAAAGGAAGAGGTTCATCCCCTATTGTACATTTGTCTTTGTACCTTGTTTTAGATCAATCCCTAATCTCAGATTAGATTTTGATGGACATATAGTCTTTACTAACATTACCTGTGTGTCTCTCTCTTTATATCTCCCTCACACTCACACACACACACTCACACACACACACACACACTCAACTGACCTGCAGTTAAGGGGCAGCACAGTAGGACTGCAAATACGGCCTGGAAGGCAAACACACACATGAACACATGCGCACACACGCACACATACACACACACACAGCCACGCTCCTGTATCACCTTTTAATGTGAGCCAAACAAAGGGACCATTATGGAAGGGAGGGGAGGAGAAGAGAGGGAGAGAGAGAGAGGTTAGAGGAGGAGAAGAGAGAGGGAGAGAGAAGGGACGGGAGGAGGGCGTATTTGTTTTTTTTTGGACATCCTGCCATCGCCCCACTGCAAACCACCGGGGGGACAAATTCAGCTGTAACACCTCTCTCCCTCCACCCCACTGCCCCCCAGGTCTCAACTCTTACGCCAGAGATGGGGGCACTGCGCTGCCCCAGAGGATTATGGGTAGTAGTAGATTACGTTAAGTGCCTTAAAGGGGTAGTCAGAGCTTTCCCTGCTGTTGCTAAAACGTTTCACCCATCTAGTAAAAACAACTAATGAACTATTGAACTGACTCTTTTCAACAAAGTGCATAAGCCTGATGTGATGAGAGCGGAACATCTCAGTGACTGTGTAGCTGTGCTGGGTTTGCCTGGGGTTGCACTGCTTCAGGTGGAACAACATCACTCACGGGGGCCTTGGCACGGGCACTGAGCTCATGACTGACCTGAAGGTAATGAGGACATGGTTAAGGGTCTTAATCTGAGGTTCGTCTCTCATCCTCAGGGCAGCTAATGACACAGACAGGCCGACGCAGGGGTGATCAAAAGGGAACGTCTGTGTGCGTGCTGAAGAGGAGGTGGTGGTGTTGGGGGGGGGGTTGGTTGTAAAACATGTAGTAGCTGAATACCTCTCTTTTATTCACCAGACAAGGAGACGTATAAAATCTATGTGATGTGTGTGAAGCAGGGGAGTGTTTGTGTGTGTGTGTGTGTGTGTGTGTGTGTGTGTGTGTGTGTGTGCATATTTAAACGCCTCTTTGTTTTGGGGGTCAACTGGCTGAGACCTTGTCTTATACTGTAGATCCAGGAACTGGCATGAAAGCTAAGTCAAGAATGTAGTCATGGAAAGAAGTGTGTGTGCGGATGTGTGTGTGTGTGTGTGTGTGACAAGAGAGATGGGGTGTGAACAAAAGTAAAGACGGTAGATGAGAGAGAGAAAGACGAGAGAGAAGACAGAGGGGGGGGGGGGGGGGGGGGGGGGGGGGAGAGAGAGGGGGGGAGAGGGGGGGAGGGAGGGGGGGGGGGGGCGAGGGGAGAGGGAGCAAGAGAGAGGGCAGCACAGGCACAGGCAGCACAGGCACAGGCAGCACAGGCACAGGCAGCACAGGCACAGGCAGCACAGGCACAGGCAGCACAGGCACAGGCAGAGGTAGATCTGCTAATGGACTTTCCCAGGATAATCATTCCGTACTTCCAAGTGGCTTAGGAAGCACTGAGTGCAGATGCTGAGAGCAACTGATCTAAGCCATCTCTCTCTCTCTCTCTCTCTCTCTCTCTCTCTCTCTCATCCCCCCTTATTCCCCACTCCACCAACCTCAGTAGATTATCTGGCTTATCTCAGGTTCCCTTTCTCAAGTATAACAGAATATTACATGACTCTTCTCACGACCACACAACATCATCAACGAGATGCAATTCAATAAACACAGAGAGACAGAGAGCGACAGAGAGAGAGAGAGAGAGAGAGAGAGAGCGGGGGAAGGGAGGGAGATAGAAATGAAGTTAATGATTTCAACAGATAGCAACAAGAGGTGTACGGGGGGAGAAAGAACCAATAACGGTTTGACCTCTTTTTCTCATCAGCCTCCCTGTTTGTTTCTAAAATACAAAGAAATTCCTATAGAAAAACTTTTCTAAGAAGCAACATCTGTTGTGCCAGATGTGCATTTGAGTTTTACAAAAACAAAAAGTTTGTCTGTGCTTTTTGACCCTTCCAGCCATCTTTTTCCTATGAACATGATCTGGAAGATTCATAGCTAATAGTGGTTGCCATCGAAGTTTTAGTTTTGTTTGTATTTTTTACCCTGAGTGTGCCTTTATCCAGCATGTCACGTTCCACATACAAGCCAACATGCCCTTAGCGTTATCACTGTGATAAGCCAAACATAGTACACACATTTTATAAACAATATTTATGACATCTCAGTCCGAACTCCATGAAATGAGGACTGATAACTTTTTCAGCTGGGGAATGCACACTATTTATTACGGAACATGAACACACACCTCAAGCACCCACTCAAGCACGCACACACCCCAAGAACTCACTCGTGCAAACCTCTTCACAACAAAGAAAAGGGTGTCCGACAGAATAAAAGCATACCTAAGGAAGAATTATAATCTGCCTGGCAAGATTCACCTACAGTATCTCGTCATTGACAATTCACAAACCTTTTGAACGCTGACAAAAGGCGGAACACAGTTGACATTTCAAAGAAAGGTAGAACAAATTCTTTAAGGAGGCAACGCGGAAGTGTTTCTTCCGGTACAAGAGTACCAGTGGCTGTGATCCCAACTAATGCCATGTTGTGCAATGTCCACTTTATAGTTTATAAACACTGTTTAAGAGCTGTTGCCATCCAAGGCATAGACCAACACCACGGGAATATATCTAGATGACTGATAGAAATGATACATGTGGTCAATAGAGCCTGGCCAATGAACCTGTCAATCACTTCTAGACAAAAAAGGTAGCCGAGGCTTCGCCAAGACAAAAACACAGCGTAGTGTAGAATAAAGTAGTAGTGAGGAGAGAGATAGCATGCACATGTGTGTGTTTGTGTGTGTGTGAGAAAGACAGAGACAGCGACAGGGGGAATGTTTGTGTGTGTGTTGTGGGGGTGTGTGAAATGTGTCTATACATATGTTTGTGTGCCTGTCTGTGTGTGTGTGTGTGTGTGTGTGTGTGTGTGTGTGTGTGTGTGTGCAATGCGGGGGTTGTTGTTGTGTGAGACCCCAGTACTGCAGCTGAGAACAGTTTGCATTCTTGTGAGGAATTCCATGTCAACAAACCCCAGGGAGTGAGAGGGAAAGTGAGAGAAGAGCAGACCCCAAAGCCAGGGAGGTGTGTGTGTGTGTATTGACCCCAAACCAATGGATGGTGCAGTCATGCGCATGTGTGTGTGTGTGTGTCTTTCTGTATGTGTGAGACACCCTAGGAGGTGTATGTATCTCGGGGGAGAGTACTAGGTTGAAATGTGTGTTATAAGTGTTTGTTGCCAGTGTGTGTGTGTGGGTGTGTCTGTGTGTGTATTGGAGTTTTAGATAGACTGGCATATATGAAAATTAGTATGTGTGAGTAAAGTTTATGTGTGTGTGTGTTAAGTGTGTTGAAGGTGGGTGTGTCAGGAGAAAATGAGTGTGCGTGTGAGACAGTGTGATGGGGGTTGCAGCAAGAGCCTTGGAGTGTGGACAAAGAGCCGTCTCTGTTCCCGTGCCATCCCAGAATACCAGGCATCTCGCAGGCTACACAAAGTGTGCTCAGTTCAGCCAGCATGCCACACATCCCTGAGGACCCCTCAGTCTGTGTGTGAGTGTGTGTGTGTGTGTGTGTATATGTCCCTTGAGTGAGTGTCTGTGCACATGTCTATGCCTTTTAGTGTGTGTGTGTTTGTCTAGGACAGGGTTTACTTTAGTCACTGTTGATGCAAGCATCTCTCACTCTGCCTGGTCCACACAGAGAGCAGTGTCTGGTGAAAGCCTGCATATCTGAGTGTGTGTGTCCGTTCGTCTGAAGAGCTACCGCGGGAAATGGGTGAGGAGGGTCTACTGTGAGTCTCTGCAGTAGGAAGCCCAATGTATAACCAACAGTAGGGCAACTTAGGTCTACAAGTTAGGGCTTCAGGCTTCAAATGTAAGCCTCGATTCCTGACTATCAGACCATGGATGAAGTGAAGTAGAATTAAAAGACTATTGTAGTATATATGTACCTATGTAAAAAAGACAAAGCCAAAACACTTTCAGAAGGCAAAGCAAAAGGCCTGACTGTGGAATTGTGTAAGCTAAGAAAAACACAATATATATATATATAGAGAGAGAGAGAGAGAGAGATAATGAAGGTAATTTGATTAGAAATGTTAAACCTTAAACAAAATGTTTTGTCTTGAATTCATATTCTGTGGTGAGCCAAATCTGCTCATTTTAAGTTCTCTGGTGAGCCAAATCTGCTCATTTTAAGTTAAAGACCCTATTTAACTGCATATAAAATGAATGGAACTGAATGTGCTAAAAATAAATTTGGCTCCATTCTGTTCTAAAAAAAAAGATACAATGAATTCAGATTCCACCTAAACTATAACCTTCCCCAAAAGGCGTGTGATTTCACTTAACCCCATAACTCAGAGTGTGGGGCCCCATTTTGTCTGCAGAGGGTAAGCCCTGAGTTGAACACACAGACCTATCATTACATAACTCCAGTACTTTTGGGTACAGTCGAAAAGTACAGACCTTCTCCAGATGGAAAGCATGTGTAGGCGAGACTACGACACTAAATTGCTACGGCTGCTGCACGCCTTTATCGTCTTTATAATCTGCTGAATAAGGTCTTTTGAAATAGCTGCCATAACTTCACAGAGAAATATGGGTCGAGCATTCTTGGCAAACCCACAACATTGCCATCGGCCAAGTAGGTTTTTAAACGTGGTTAGATGTGTAGACATGAGGTATTTAATTTCTGAGATTATAGGTTACCTGGCTACTTGCTCGTTGTTCATTTCCACTGTGAGACCAGGCTATTGAGCCTATAACCCATCAGTGCAACAAGTGTAAAGCCATTGAACAGCAGACTATATCTATTTATCAATAAACAGTTATTGATGTAACTTGCATAACAAACCCCAATTGCACCTTTTTGCACACACAAAACCAAGAAAAATAATATTCCAAATCATCTCTGTGAACAAGGACAACGAGTAAACAGATGTTGATTAGTCTGCATCAATAAACGGATACTTACAGTACTGTACAGAACGCCGTCATTTTCTCCCGGTTCTGACAATTCGCTGAGATTTCGATCCCAGTGTAAAAACGATTCACCGCTGTCTAATATTTCCATGCCTTCACCAGTTGATTGCGTCTGATGCGTCTGTTTAAGATGGGTCTTGTCAGAAGATGTCAATGTAGCAAAAACGGAAACCAAATAGCCTACTGATGCCAAATGTAGCGTGATCGAATGTAGCCGGTGTGGCGACAACTTTTTTTCTTCTGTCAGCGAAAAGTTCTATTAGCTTATTAACTTGAACTAGTCTTCACGCTGCGTAGTGAGTTGCGACATACGGCGGATGGTCTGACGTTATATCAAGGCACAATGACTCCCTAGAAGGACGACAGTCTCTTTTTTGAAGAGGCAATACTAGATTAACCCCGACGCTTCCTTGTTTATTTTCTGTCTCCTGCAGTAGGCAACCAACGATGGACTTTCTCCCCGTTTTCTTGAGTTGATGTGATACCCTTTCTCAGACCAGCAGGAATTTGGAGGCGGGGAATGGGTGGAGTTGCAAGGGGCATTATTTTAGGTGGAGACCCAATGGTATTCAATCCGAGGAGTGCGACATCGCCAGTCTGCCAACAACTAGGCTACCACACATCAATACGGCATTTGTTGTTTTGGGTTGTGTGGATAGGGTTGCGGAATTCATAGGCAAGAGAACGTTTTAATATTTAATAAAGTAGCCTATTTACAGTATCGTGACTTTGTTTAGACCCGCCCTTATTCCTGGAAACGAACGAATCAGACACGCCACTGGGTTTAAAACCAATGCAAATAAACGGCTCGGCATTCAGAGACAGAAAGCACCTGCAACCAATCACATTACTGTTCATTTTACATCGTTTGACAGACAAGATGAATGCCCAATAGTGACAAACTTGTACATAACTTTTAACAAACCCAGTTGAGACAAGACTACCAAATTGGTAATACCCGCCTTCTGTTCCGTCCTTCAAAACAGAGGATTCTAGAAGTGGTTCCACTTTAAATTCACTACATGGAGAAGTGAAAAAATAAAAATGCAATTTCGCACACATGCTGCACTCAAAACACATCTGCATTCTAAAATCACACACTGGGGAACAAAAGTCCCACTTCGCCAAGTGCGGAAAAAGCATCAGGGCATCAGGTTGCACCATGCATTATCGAATGTTAAGACTTAATTATTTAAAAAAAAAAGAACACATGAACTCAAGGATGTTTGAAAAAGGGGGATATATTTTTATAGTAAGGGACTTGGTTTAACATGGTCAGTAGAAAGTGTGACATGAAACACTTCCATTTCCATACAGATGTTACAGAAACAGCTCAGATGAGTGAAGACATATCTATTCTCATATCTGAGAAAGAAAACATGCAAAACCTGCAGCACATTTCACAACCAGAAGTTGTGAAACCCAACAGACCATTTCTGAGGGGCTACTTGGGGGACTTGCTTATAGCCATTACCACCTTAAAATCTGTGAAGCTACCAGTTATGAACTTTGATAACAGAGCGTATTTTGTCCTCATGGAGGATTGCTAGCCAAGAACCAACATGTAGGATTCTCAAGGCCTTTTACAGCACATCTCTGTCCATATTTGGTTACTTGATTAGAAGAAAATGTATGGTACGACTCTCACATCACTTAGACTAAAATTTAAGGATGCACCAGTCAGAGACAATGGGGAAGCATATTTGTCAGATCACGCGTCTAATCTTTTTTTTTTTTTTTGGTGATCTCAATAAGAACAATTGCTATAGAAAATACTGACTTGTTCAATCGTTCAAAAAAAAATGGTCAGGCTAATTGTACTTCTGTGTTGTGTACAGTGGACGACACATTTACTAGCCAAAGTGCTGTCTGTTGGCGCCCCCTGTTGATGCACAGAGGGCATGTCAAAGTCACATCTTGAAACTGTTGCAGCTCCAAGGACTTTAGGCACTAAATTCCTACAATAAGAAAATAACATAACATGGAAAAAAAGCTCTTTGTCTGGTTTCCGTTCTTCCAAAATAGAGAACCTTCACATTCTGTCTCGAATGTTGTCACTTAAAAATACAATGTTATCTGTGGAAAGAGAGAAAAAGAGTGAGAAATAGTGTGAGAATATCATAATTATAAGGACTATTCAAACATTATCAAACACTGCAAGCCATAACATGTACTGTACTATAACTTTAAATAGGTGTTTTGTTTTTAAACCTTGCCATGAGAACTTACCTGCAATGATGGTGGTGGCTTGTCGTCTGACGTTGTTTTTGTCCACATATTCCCCATAGTCTAACTTGCCTTCCACAAGCACACGTGACCTGAAACCAAGAACAGCAAGACAAATGGAGACAAACGCAAAGCTTAAAGGCCGGTCTGGCACCTGACATTTCAAGACATTTTAAGTATCCATGGAGACCTTCTGTCAAAAACTAATGTAAGATTTCAAAAAAGGGTTTACTTGAAGGTGATGCAAGTATTTTTCACAGAGCTGCTGCACTATTTCCCTGCCTATTTATTGTTTTGACACATAGATAATCGGTAAGGCCAGACATACACTGTGCAATTTTTGGCCTATTTTGCCACGATTTTTCAGTCGTGCGACTATTTTTGGGACTGGGATAGAGGCACAACTGGTCGAACTGTGGCATGAAGTCATAACATGCATATGCGTAGGAAAATAATGAATTTGTTCTGATTCCAATACTCTCGCTGCTTTTCTTCTCCAGTTCTCACTGTATACTCGTCTCACCCATACACGTTGCCTTTTCGTTTTTTAATGAGCGCCTCCGCACAGAATGGCACAAATTGCACAAGGCAGCACATTTGTTCTTGGAGGGCACAGTCAATCTCCGTGTTGTTCTTCTGTTCAGAAGAGCCCCGAGTGTCGTGTATAGGACGTACAGTGTGGGCAGTCAGGTCGCATCAGAGTGTTCGATCGTATAGTGTGAGAACATGAATCGTGATCTACGAACCTTTTAACCCCTGCGATTCAGTCGTACAGTTTGAGCAGGAGCTGAATGACGCGATTGAAAAATATCGCACAGGGTATGCCCAGCTCAAGCAAATGAAAATTATACAATCGTAACACTATTCACGTGGTTGCCCATCAACCTTGCTCAAAATGTTGCCCCACATATCATGCTGAGAATTTATTCCTGGACAGGATCCCCAGAGGTAGAAAAAGCTTCCTGGTTTATCAGGCTTTATCATGTAATCGTGCCTCACGGATGTTCTCAAGCATGAATTATATAAAAAAAAGTAAAAGTAAGGTTGACTGGCGTACAAGTACAAGATATTTGAAAAGATATCAAAGGGGTTTGCCTATTTTGTTCTGTTACGAGTTTGAGCCAAAGCATTAATACAACAAGCTCCGTCGCTTTTTTGTGTGTACTGACCCCTTCTTCACATACTGGTAGGCCACATCTCTCAGGCCTGGTTTGAACACCGAGATCCGATGCCACGTGGTCTTCTGGCTGATGTCTCCTGCAGAAGGTGAAAAGAACAAAATTTTTGGGAAAAAGAATTAGGAAAATATTTATTAGGTTTTTACAAGTATTAGTTAAAGGATTTTTTTAAAGTAAAGTAAAGTAACTAATAAGCTCCAGTGACTCCAGTGAATTCAATGCATTCAAAACATCTGTTGGATTAGAAATTAATCTCAAAATGAATACTTCTGAACATAACATAATAGGCTTTGGGTGGAGAACACTTTGTACTTAGTCACTGTCTTGTTATAGAATGCCATGGACAACCTCAATCAATCAAAAAAGATTGGAAACAATCTCAATCAAAACTTTATAATGGTGGTACTGGTCTGGATGGTGTTGTGTGTTACTGGTCTCATCTCTTGCCTGTGTCTGTGCCCTCTCCATCCCCAGTGCGCCACATCTCATTTGTTGCCATGGAGAAGATAGTGACAGGGTTCCGGCCCTCCACTTGCCTCATGACAGGGTCCTGGCCCACCCTCCCTAACAACTGCACCTTATTTATGGCTAAAAAAGGAGGAAGAGAGTTGAAGACCGGACCACACCAAGACGACTCGCTAAACACAAAGATTAAAAAGGCAAAGAAAGCCACTGTAAACACTGTAAACTCGGCTGAACATAGCTGCTGCCTTCAAAGAGATTTGAGGAATAATTTAGAAAATATGAGTATGATGCCAGCATAAGTTGAGCATGTCATCCTTCATTTTATTTTATACTATACATCATTCATATGCTACCTGTACAGCACACACACTTACATCAAACGGTACCCTATGCAATCTGCATAACTTGTGCATAATATAACTAAACTTATATTCTTTTTAAATCCTGCCATATAATGTGCAGTATACATTTCAACTTTTTCAAGGGCCACACTTGCCTCCACATTCCATCCTCTCTATCACATACATAATTTTTAATCTCTCTCTATCTATCCATCTATCTATCCATCCATCATGTGATTATAATAAAATACACACAATAAATGGCAGTACTTAATATAAATGACAGGCAAAGTGAAAATCACATTGATTTGGCTTTAGTTTTTTATTTATCTTTAGAAGACCTGTGACTTTGCCCATCATTCAAATTACATCCCTAAGGGTTGACAACTGACAGTTTTATGAACAGTACTGGTCATAATTGTTTACGTTACATTAATGTGGTGTGTAGGCTACTCACATCGCTCTAATATGAGGTTGGTGTCTGTAGCCTGGTGCCGCACGAATTGTCTGAATATCTACAAAAGAAGAAGAGCGCAAACGTGACCTCAGATGATAAACAGAAACGTTAAATGTCTTCAGCCAAACAAGCAAAATGAAAGCCGCTTGTAGATCTATCATGTTGCATACCGGTATGTTCTATATCAATCCCCAAATGTTAGGCACAATGGAATTGTACAGCTTAATTTGAAACAAGGGCATGGACATGTGTAGAGATCAGTCTGTGGTTACACATACCTGTACTGACGCGTTTCGGAACATCTTTGTTAGGACGGAGGTGTTCTTGACGTTAGCCTGAACTGTAAATTTTAGCAAAATATATTTTACTATTCAATAACATTGGCTTATTTAACACAGTGTGATCAACAACGAACTGAAATACACAACACATGAATTTACCCCTCAAAAATCCTGCATAGTTTTTGCAACACTATTGAAAGGTGTTTGCCATTGGTTGCTATTAATCAATAACTAAATAAGTTGAACGTCTGGACAAAATAAAACAATTATAGTTTCTATGACCAGTTTAGCAAGTGTGTGAGAGCGGCAAACACAACCCATTTGGATAACGTTAACTAAGCTAGCCCTTAACATCCTGCTTTGCCATGTGAAAATATGCCACCCGATAGTCTATTTAATTAGTTCAGCGAAAAGTGCAAACATTTAACGTGATATACTTGCAAATATGAATCTCGTTCTATTAAAATACCCACGTAAACACGATTATATCACAGACTGCTGGAGGTGCGCTGAAAAACTCTTCAATAACCCCACGCTTTTTCCGGTCCTACACTTATCATTATCCCTCCTGAATACACGGCGATACAATTACAAGTTCCTCGTGCCTAAAGTTCCCCTGGCCTATTTGGTGTGTGCTGTTATGTAGCCTAATTTTTGACATATCAGGGTGTTTTCTTTTATAATAATAATAACTATATATTTTCATACAAAGATAACATAACTTAATATTTATAATAGTTTATAATAATTATAAACATTTTATTAAACTGGCTCCTCTTGTTACACTACTGAACAGCAGAACTTCTTTGTGCTACAACTAAAATGCAAACACGGGTTCTCAAACTTTATTGGGCCGGTGACCCATCATGGAGAACCCATCGTTATCACAACATAACACAAATGCAACTATAAAACTATATTTATATATTATTTTCTGTAAGCATTTTTTTCTGTATAGCAGCATGCTATATTTTGTATCAAAGTTTTCTGGGACTCCTGTGTAAGAACTAATGTAATAAATCAGTAAATATTTGAGACAACCAGCCAGTAATAAAGCTCTGAACCTTTATTTGAGATTTAGCAGCATAGAGATCCTGTTTGCATTGATAGTTCACACACAGTGTCAACAAGGAGAACAGGAATCCATAATACACCATCGGCAGACAGCTATTTAAGTTTACAAAGTTGCTGACAAGTCTACGAACAGGTCTATTCAAATATGTCTATAGGCCAATGTCTACACGGAGGCTAGCCTACAAAACAGATAGTTAGTGCAGAGTTCTCTTGCATAACTGCATAACAGTCATGTGCCTGACATTTTGTTGACAAAGTTGACAAAGCTCTTGTTTTCTTCCACTCCAATTTCCTGAATACAGATACATTTGTGTATGATGTTTAATCCATACAAGGGAAACCTACTGCTTGTGCATCAGAGGTACGTAGTCATCATGCAACTGAACTTAAAAAAAAAAAAAAAAACATCAGTCAGACTTCACTTTGAATAAATACTCTTTAGTAATAGGACATGATAAATCCTTTGAGAGACAGATCGTGTCCTTACAGGTTAGCGCTTCATTATAAATCGCACCCTTAAAGGAGAATAACCAAAATATCAAATGATTATTTGGGTGTATAGTATAGGTGAGTCACATCACATCACATCTTTTCGCCCTCAGGCCACTTTTCATGTTAGCTGCAGATGCATGTATCTAATGTAATGTAGCCTAATCAATAATCATCTAATGTGAATTCAGAATAAGCACAGCTAACTGGCCTTTACAACACAAATAAGTTATTGAGTGTGTACTACTACTGTACACTAAACGCTATGAAAACAACAATAATAGATTATGTGGATGCGCCACTTGTCTCCTTAATTTCATTCCTTCATTTGTCTGACAGGAAACTGATTCACTCAGCA
This sequence comes from Limnothrissa miodon, assembly GCA_017657215.1. Lineage (NCBI taxonomy): Eukaryota > Metazoa > Chordata > Actinopteri > Clupeiformes > Clupeidae > Limnothrissa > Limnothrissa miodon. The sequence continues at coordinate 9,174 of JAGFZM010004801.1, read as the reverse complement.
TAAATCAAGTATAAAAATAAAATCTCTTTGTGTACAAAGACACACAGACACACAGCCAAGGAATCGAAAGGGGGACATAAGACACAAAATCATAAGTGCTCAGATTGAGTGTTTGTTCAAGGAATATAAAAACAACCAGACCCATGCTCACATGCTTGTTGAGTTGTGTTCTGATTTTGTATGTGCATACTTGTGTGTGTACAGGCCTGAATGTGCAGATATGAACACACGTGTGTGTGTATGTGTGTGTGTGTATTTCAGTGTTTAACAATCCCACCAACAGACCTTCTCTTCATTACATGTGCAAGAATGGTTGTTCTTCAAATATGACAGATTTCTCTACACACCTAAAGAGCAAATTCATACACTTATATCAGACTGCCTAGTCAGTCAATGATTTAGTAATACTGGATAATGGATGCACCTAAATCCTCCAATGAACAAACAATAGATGTGGCTTGTGATTCAGGCCAGGCGTCAGTTAGCCAATAGCATTGGAGTTCATGTCGGCGTAGGCCAATCAAGGCTGTCTTAGCACCAGTGGGAGGAGCTGAGAGAGAAGGCGCTGAGCTGGCTGGCTGATGGGGTAGTGGGGAGGCAATTTCTCCACAAATGCTGATGCTTTCACATAGTACCTGTAGGAGAGGATAGGTAGGGAGAGATGAGGAGAGGAGAGAGGAGGAGAGGAGAAAGGAAAAAAGATGTAGGGAGGGGGCGGAGAGGAGAGGAAAGAATATGAAAGGAGAGGGGAGGAAGGAAGACAAGAGGAAAAATGAGAGAAGAGCAGAAGAGAAGAGGAGAAAAGAGAAAGGAATATGAAAGGAAATAAAAAGTATAGAGAGGGAGAGGAAAGGAAAAAAGATAAAAAATGAGAGGAGAGGGGAGGAGAGAACAGAATAGAAGAAGATGAGAGGAAAGATGAGAGGATGAGACCAGATGACATAATAAGAGGAAGAAAAGATGAAAAAGTAATGAATAGGAGGTCAGTTGAGGTTATTCTAGGAGAACAAAAGTGAATATAGGCAAAGAACAGAGATGTAACCTTGGTTCAAAATAATGTGTTTGTGTTTTGTGTGTGTGTGTGTGTATGATTGTTTGTGTGTGTGTGTGTGTGTGTGTGTGTGTCCAATCTCTCACCGGAACTCCTCCCTGAACTCGGACCTAATGAACTGGCTGAGGCCGCGGCTGTACTGAAGGCAGGCCATGAGGACCCGGCAGCGCTGGTACAGCAGAACCGCCTGGGACGGGCTCAGAGGGGGCTGGGCTTCAGACAGACACAGCACCACCTGATGGGTCTGATAGCCTATGAAGGGCACCTGCAGGAGAGACAAAAGAGATGCATTAATAGAGAAAGAGAGAGAGAGAGAGAGAGAGAGAGAGAGAGAGAGAATATATATATATAGCCGGTGGCTACAGAGACAAGGCTGAGAACCTCTCTAGCATTTGAGACATGTGTTCTGCTGCAGTGCCGCTGCCATTGTACTGTAAGATCTGTGTATGTGTATGTACGCAAATTATTGTGGCTATTTTTTTAAACTTGCAGAATACACCGATGCATCCTTGAAAAAAGCTTTCGGCACTTTGGACAATCCCTGTCTTTGGAACAGTGCTTGAAGCTCACGGGAATCTTAGCAGTGGTTGTGGATGGGACAGCAATGTTTGTCTACGTAGCTGTTAGCATGTATTTAACCAGTGCAGAGAAATGTGTTCTATCCTGGATAGCATAACATTTAGAAGACTGAAACTAGATTTGGCCTGAATGTTGTCTTGGTGGGCACTTGGCCCATTTGCTGTTCCACTGGGAACTATCAAGTTGTGTAAATGTAATTCTCTGAGCCTCCTACCTCCTGTGGAGCCCACTGCAATCCATATTACACAACTGTTCCCATGCACTGCCAGACACTCTAACCATGGAGATTGGGATTAACACACAGGAGCACGTATGCATGAGAGGAGGAGACTTACTCTAGACGCGGGGTTATGCATGAGGATAAGCGTCAGAGAGACAGATACACGCTGTAGTGAAGTGACAGACCCAGGTCACACACGGGGTTAAGTGATTCATTAAGGGACAGGGTCATTGGACTACTATTCTTGGACTTACAGTGGAGGGCAGAGGCTTCAGTGTTCTCAACACCCAGCCAACAGTCAGGAAGTGTTCCAGGTTTGGTGTACGGCTAGCCTGTAGGGACAAAAAAGTAAATTATTATTAGTCATGCTTTGAGATAGAAGAAGGAGTTACATAAAACTTAACAGCATTTGTTTATAATGCTTCTTCGTTGAAAATCAATTCAGATACACACAATAAATGAAATTATTGACAGTGAAAATAGCATAATTGGGCCCATCAATCCTTGTTGATGACATGCAAATGCAGAGGCGTACCTCTTGACAAAGGACAACAATCTCAAAGAGAAGAGACGCTGCTCCTGCCAGATACTCATCCTGCAAAATCTGCAACTGAACAGAGATTACAGACAGAAAAGAGCATGTTAAAATTACATATAGAGAAGGAAAAAAAGAAAAAAGACAGAAAAAAACACACACACATACACACATAGAAACACAGATGTATAAAACATTCACACAATTCAGATCACAGTACACTCAGCCTAACCTCTGTGTAAGTGTTTGAGCTGTGCTCCATGTCGTCCGAGTCCGACTCGTGCAGGGAAAGCGGCAGGTCTGGGTCACACACTAGGGCTAGCAGCAGGCTAACTGTTAGCGCTCCTCTGAAAGAACATGGGCATGAATCAGTCCACACCAAGCACACTCATACTGGTGATATTGGCATTATTTTTCCTTGCAAACATACTCATACACAGTGTTTAATTGTAGAATAAAGTGGACCTACACTGATGACCCCCACACCCCACCAACCTATCTTAAGAAAAATATCAGTTTATAGTCCATTTGTTAAATAAATAGTAATCAGTTTATAGTGTACTATACGTTTAGCATACAATACTACACTATACTGCATTATAGTGTTAAAAAAAGTACTATAGTATTCAAATTCTTATACACCCATTATAACAGTTTTCTCTACAGTCATTCCGACTCACTGATTGGCTGTTAGCATGTTGAGTCTGGCTGGTTCCACTTCCATCTCCCTGAACATGAAGCTGAGAGTCTGAACGATGAGGGTGCAAAGCCTGGACAAACAGAGCCAAATTAGACCCCATCAGCACAGCAAGGGTCATTTAACACAGACATTTAGGAGAGTTAAAAGCATAAAGAAACTGACAAACAGGGTCTGAAAATACATGTTTTATTAGTAAATTATTGTTGAATATAGACTACACTGTATATTGACTTCACTGTTATTTGACCAATATTTTCTACATGTAAAAACTGTTTTTTTTTCTCAGAAAGACCCAATGTGCTATTCTTAAATGATTCGTTTTAGCTGCTGTGCAAAATGTCTACCACTAGGTGGCAGTGTAAAGCTGAAAGACAGGCTCAACCAATGACATGGGCTCAACAACCTTATCTGACCTAGCCAGTGAAAGTCCCACTCTACCGCTACTTTCAAGTTCCACTACTCTTAATCTAGTTGTGCAAAAGGTAAAGCTTCTTATAATCTCACAGATTAAGAGCTGCACAGTTAGAGAGGAATACAACATCTTAAATAGCAGAGCTGGAGTTACAGTATGGTCTATGGGAGCTATTTTAGTGGGCCACGGGGATTTGACGCGAGGCGGAGAGGAAGAAGGCTATCCTAGATGAGGGGGAGGCTCACAGCAGTCGGTCCATAGTGTGGACGTCCGAGTTCCCCTCACGCAGCCAATGGGTCAGTGTCTTCACCAGGAAGGGATACAAGTCACTCGACTAAAGCAGGACAAAGAAACATGATGCCGTGTAAAGGATGTGAAATTTTTATAAAAACATCTTCTTAAATAACACCTATTTTGAAATGTAGAGTATTTTAGGGTACGTACGCTAAGCTGAGTGACGCACACAAACAAACACCCGCACACACACACAAACACACACAAATTAGGCTTTGTGCTAAAGTGTGCAAATTAACATGTCCGCTCGTTTAGATTTAAGACAAACACACACATACTGTATGCTTACACACACACACACACACGCAATAAACACACAGAGAGAGAGAGACACACACAAACACACACACACACAGACACCAACATATACACACAAACACACACACACACACACACGCATCATACACACACGCACACACACACATACACACACACACACACACACACACACACACTCACCCTGCAAATTTACATCTCGTTTAGATAGACAAAAAACAAGATACACATACTGTATGTTCACACACACACACACACACACACACACACGCACCCACACACACTCACCCTCCAGAAGAGCTTCTTGATAGTGACGCTCCTGTGTGCAGCAGTGTTGAGTTCCTGCAGAAGCACATAGAGCTCCTCCAGAGTGAGATCTTCCTGCAACAGCTCACCACTCAGCTGATGGAACAGATGAGCCGTGCGCTCCCAGCTACACACACACACACACACACACACATGCGCAGACATACACACACACACACACACATACACACATGCGCAGGCATACACACACATACACACACATACACATACATTTGCAGACATACACGCATACACAAACACACACAACAAACATGCATCACACACACACATGCACACACACACACAACCAAACAGAAACACAGAGAATAATGTTACCAAGTCTGTGTGTGTGTGTGTGTTTACTGCATGTCTGTGCGTTTGTGTGAGAGTTCTTACCTCTTGTTATACTTCTGAGGGGTGGTGGAGGATAAACTACACCTTCTCCTGTATAATGGATCCAACATCAGTGTAGATCTCTGAAAAAAAACACACACAGACAACACCAACACATTCATCAACAATTCATTTGCAATACAATCAAAGATCAATCACATTGCCCACATTTAAGAGACTTATGAGAATACTACTTAGTCTGAAATGTGTGTAAAATGTGTCTAAAAATATAGTATTCATATGCTTACAGGTTTAAGGCAAACGCTAACATACTGTAATAACACAAAAACACAGACAGATACATACAGTAGTATTAGTTCTGAGTGTATTGTGTACATCCATTTGTATATTTGTTTGATGGCATATGGAGTATGTATGGGTGTTTGCAGTATGGAAGTATGGGAGAGAGGTTGTGTATTTGTGTGTGTCTTGGCACATGTGTGTGTGTGTGTGTGTGTGTGTGTGTCTATGTGTCTGTGTGTGTGTCTGTATGTGTGTGTGTGCTTATGTGTGTCTGTGTATTTGTGTATGTGTGTCTGCATGTGTGTGTTTGTGTGTGTGTGTGTGTGTGTCTTACAATAATATAGCTGTTCCAGGAGCTCTGCAGGTGGAGGTAGATGCGTGACGTAAGAGACACAGCATACAGGTGTAGCTCCGCCTCTCTCTCTCCATCCGTCCCCTCCCCTTCCTCCTCCCCTGTCTCCCTCTCCACCATCACCATGGACCTCTTCAGCAGCCTGCCCAGCAGGGTACCCCTGCGCCGCGACACCAGTGCCCGCTCAGGGTGCACCTCCACTGGGCCGGGCCGGCCTCCAGACCCCCCCCTGCCTGGAGAAGGGTGGCGGCAGTGGGGAGGAGGAGGCGGAGTGCGAGGGGAGAGAGCGGTGGTCGGACGGGAAGCGCGGCAGGCGGGGGAGCCCCAGGGTGTCGGGGTTCGGGCAGGAGGCCGAGCGCAGCGTCCGCAGGGGGTGAGAGCGGAGGTCCTCCAGGCCCTGAACGCCATGTCTACGGAGAATAGATCAGTTAGAGCCTCAGTGTTCAGGGTCACTGAATCAACATTTGGTAATATACAGAGAACACATCAGTACTAGCCCAGGGGTTCAAGGTCACCGAATAAACATTTGCTACCATACAGAGAACACATAATTAATAGCCCTGGTGTTCAGGGTCACTGAATCAACATTTGCTAGTGTATCGGTTATAGCTTCCAGGTCACCAAAAAAACATTTGCAAGTGAATGGATCAGTTATAGCCCAGGTGTTCCTAAAAGCCTAGGTGATTCACTAGATCTGTTATAGCCATAGTGTTTAGGGTCAAATATTTGCTATTACCAGTATATAGAGAATACATAATAGCCCTGGTGTTCAAACCTGAAATACAGCATCTGACTTCTACTCTTTATTCCTTTACTAGTGTTAGTTATTAACTAGACAAGCCACGCTATAACTATCCTTTGCTACCATGACGATGCCTTTAGACTCCCAGTTCATAACAGAAGATGATCAGGATCTTCTGTGCATTGCATTGCCAGTAACAGCCACTAAGTGGAGCTGTTTCAAGCTGTGTGGAGCCTGGCTCTGTAATCCTCTGGTTTGGAAGCAGGACAAGGCCATACTTATCCAACCAGTTTCCTCTCCTTAAATTTCTTGTGAGATGCCGGGATGAGAATCTGATCTTTCGGAGATCCGCAGTGGAAAAAAACACCCTAAAGTGCATTTACTGTAAAGAAGGGTTTTGACCTACATTTGAATCTCACAAGTCATTTAATAGCATAAAAGTTTACTGTTTGTGTGCATCACCTGCATCAAAAAAGAAAGAAAGAATAGAAGAAAAATACAGAAACAACTGCTCACAAATAAAAGAAGTTCATCTTTTTCCTTCTGACAACTGTAACACTCAAAACATAAT
>JAGFZM010004800.1:0-24170 GCA_017657215.1 Limnothrissa miodon | reverse complement strand
GAGAACAGAGAAAGGGAACAAAGCAAGTGTCAGACAGATTTATAACAATTTGTTATTAACTTTTTAAAGAGTGCTGTCAAATGATTCACTGCTGTCCTGCACACAAGCACTTTCTCATTTTCCACCCCAGCAGCTCAAGTGGTTTGATGACGTCTGTATTTGAGCAGCATAATAACGCTAGATGTGAAGACCACAGAGAAAAAAAGAGGGAGAGAGAGAGAGGAAGAGAGGGAGAGAGAGAGAGAGGGAAAGAGAGAGAGGGAGAAGGCACAGACCAAAAGGATGTCAGAGCACAGAGCAGAACGGTGGTAAATGGGCAGATGGCAGCTCCCTGCATGAGTAAACATAGCATCAGACAAACACACAAACAAACAAACAAACAAACCAACCAACCCAGGCAGCATGCCACAATGGGTACTCTTGCGCTCTGGCTCTCCACACACCTGAACACACATACACACACACGTGGGGATTTGCTACAGCTATGCTTGACAAGCGGAGGACAACTATGCAACCCAATCACACTCCCAGACGGGAAGTTTTATGTGTGTGTGTATGTGTGTGTGTGTGCATGTAACTTTATGTGTGTATGTGTGTGTGTACATGCGTGTTATTGTGTGTCTGTGTGTGTCTGCGAGCAGCCATATCAGCTGTCTTTCACGCGTCTACCCCGCAGCAGCTGTGCCTGGCCCAAGCGTGTCAAATATAGGGGGGGCAACAGTAACCATGTGCCAACAGTAACCATGTGCTCCGGCAGTAGGTGCGAGCGGGCCCTGGCACTGGGGAACCTCCGGGTGACATCAGCCTGGAACGCTGAATGCTGCGCACTGAGTGCGCTCGGTTTCCGCTCCCCTCTGCTCCACCGTGCCCAGCCCAGTCCAGCCTTGCGGTCCCTGTGCCAGGGAGTCTCCCACTCAGGCTCTGTTCCTGTCCTAATCTCTGGCACACCCACACCTCTAATCTCTAATCACAGCCAACGGACGGGTTTGTTACGGATTTCTACAGGCCTCCAAACACAATGAATGTCTGTAGACTCTAGTTTCTCCGCTGTGTTTGTGTGTCAGCATGGACATTTGGGCTGTCTTGTGGGGACATCTGAACTGGGAAGAGGTGTGTGTGTGTGTGTGTGTGTGTGTGTGTAAGTGTGTGAGGTTCCTCTGTGTCTATGGGCCTCCAAACACAATGGATGTCTGCAGACTCTAGTTTCTCCACTGCACAGCACAAGCTAATTGTAGGGTTCAATCGCATGACAACAAACAAATCAAAAGATAATATAATATAAAAGCTGTTTTTGTTTTGCATGTTGTGTGAAGCGAGATTGAATGCTTTCACATTTAGTCAGAATGTTTTAAGAGGCCAGCACTCACTGGTGACAATTTTAATGTCATCCACTGAGTATAAACAGGAAATAGTTGCAAGACTCCCTGTGACAGGACATCTGAGAGAGACAAATAAAGCCATTTAGAGATGGAAAGAGATGTGTGTGTGCAATCATGTGTGTGTATGAGTGAATGTGTGTGTTTCAGAAAGGATATTTGGGCTGAGACAAGGTCTGTGTGTGTCTTATGGAGATATTTTAACTGGAAAGTGGTGTGTGGGTGTGTGTGTGTCAGCATGGACATTTGGGCTGGGACAAGATAGGTGTGTCTTGTGGAGACATTTGAACTGGGAAGAGGTGTGTGTGTATGTTATTTTTGTGAAGCTGACCCACCTGAGGGGATGAAGACGATGTTGATGCCAAAGATGGTGTGTGTGAGCCAAGTATAGAGACCGTAGAAGCCTGCCATCTTCAGTGATGCATCAAACACACCCCTGCAGAGACCACAAACACACACACACACACACAGACACAGTCATACATTAATGGAAACCCAAAATAGACTTAGATGTCATGTTTGCCTAGACAAACAGTCAGAATAGCTGCACTAGTTCATCATCATGCAAAGCACAAACATATAACAAAGAGGAAGCTTGGATGGATGAACAGATTAAGAAACTTCAGTTCAACTTCCGTCTGTAAGATCACAGCAAAGACCAAAAGAGTACTGAGAGGGGGAGAGAGGAGCAGCGAGCAAGCACTGGGAATGCATTTAGTAGAAACATGATCAATAGAACTTCTCACTCAATGGCTCCACCTTGTGGCTACCAGTAGGAACTGCAGCAGTTGATGACAATGCATAATGCTATTGTTTTCTGTGTGTGTGTGTGTGTGTGTGTGTGTGTGTGTGTGTGTGTGGACAAGTGTGTGTGTGTGGACGTGTGTGTGTGTGGATGTGCATTCTGTGTGTGGACGGGTGTGTGGACGTGCGTCCTCTGTGTGTGGATGTGTGTATGAGTGTGGACGTGTGTGTGTGTGTGTGTGTGTGTGTGTGTGTGTGTGTGTGTGTGTGCGCGGCTGCACCTGATAGCCTCCTCCACGGACTGTCCGATGATGTTGGATGAGGGCCCTGGCTGGGAGAGAGGGGTGAGGCTGATCACCCACTTGACTGGCTTATAGTACTCCCCACTGGAGCTCAGCAGGTAGAACAGTGTGGTCAGGAAGATCACCTGTGCAGCAACACACACACATGCACACACACAAAAATACACAAATGCACACACACACACACACACACACACATATATATGCACACATACGCACACACACAAAAATACACAAATGCACACAGACACACACACATGCACATATACACGCACACACACACACACACACACACACACACAGACAAGTGGGAAATAGATAGACAGTGAGCTGTTCAGCCAATTATAGTTGAGTGTGTGTGTTGAGTGCATGACCATCAGCTGTGACAATATCAAATATCTCTCAGCTGTTTTCTAGGAGGGTGCTAGTCCCAGTTTTACTAGTGACGGCTCTAGAGATCACATGGTGGCTGACAACCAAACACTCTTACTACCTCTGTGTGCCAGATACATCTCCACATTATATCATGTTATTTCCCAACTAACAATTGCTTTTGGTTTCTTTACATGAAGTATATCCTGAAAGGGAGAGGATACAGACACTGTTATAGCTCCACAAAGTATTTTATATTGTGTTCTGATCCTTTTCGATCCCTTTGGGTTATCATCAAGAAAATGAACATAGATAGGATATTAGTTAATTAGTTAATAATGATTAATATGAGTCACAGATTCACAGTCTTTTTCAAAGACATAGCAATGGCTGAGACAAGAAAAAATGTAGAGAGAACGTGTTCTAGTCACTGGTTAAGCATTTTGAGGTTAGAGGTTACCCGCAGTCAGCTAGCTATAGAGGTTTTAATTCCTCATAGCTGTTTCTCATTTGAAGGATTTGAGAGTACGGCCAATTAGCATAATGATTTTCTTTCAGTGATTACCTGCTCACAAGGCATTTGAAGCAGTGTTATCTCTCTCTCTCTCTCTCTCTACCTTGAAGACTAAACTGAGCATCACAAAAGCAAATTTGCAAAAACAGCAAACCTCTCCAATGCCTCTTGAGCTAAGGCAGCTGACACAGTAAAAACTATTGAAATGAATGTGAGAGCTGTCAGGGCTTTCTCTGTGGTAACAGATGGATTGTTGATGGTTTAGGATCAACTATAAAGAAGGCCCATTCCATTCCATTGAGCCAGATTTAAATAATGATATCTTTGACAGAGCTCCTTTAAATATTCATGTCCATGTGTGAGACGAAAGCAGTTACCGTGGCAAGTGACTTACCAACGACAGAACAAAGTTGAGCAACGCCGTGCCGCTGTGGAATAGAACGGTTAGCAGAGTGGTCGTTGTGGAGATGAGAAGGCCGACATTCCGACTCATCACCACCCACAGAGACTCCAAGATCTGCAAACAGTACATGGCACATCTGAGAGAGGCAAATCAGGACATTTGGACTGGGAAGAGGTGCGTTTGTGTGTGGGTGTGTGTGTGTGTGTATGTGTGTGTCAGCATGGATGGAACAAGACAGGTATGTGACAAGTAGGGACATTTTGACTAGGAAGAAGTGTGTGTATGTGTGCCATTTAGTGAGGCTGACCCACATGAGGGGATGAAGACAACGTTGATGCCAGAGATGTTTGACATATGTGACAACCAAGTATAAAGACTCACACATTGTTGCAGCGATTTAAGGAACAATGTGCTTGGTTGTGTTTAGCCCAAGAAAATGTGTTCTAGTCACTGGTTAAGGTTTGAGGTTTGCTCCAGTCAACTAGCTTTGGAGGTTTTAATTCCTCATAGGTGTTGTCACACAATAGGCTACAATAGGCAAGAACACGAACATACAGGGTCCATGGCCCATAGTGCAGTGGTGGTTCATACCCTCAAGTATGAACGAAAACTGTTGTGGCTGAATGTTACGTTGAGTGGTGGTAGTGTAGTATGCAGGCCCTTTATTCACTCACGGATAGCAGGGTCTCAATGTTCTCCTGGATGAAGGAGGCGATGTCCTGCCAGTCCAGAATGTCTCCCAGCCAGCTGTTCTGCCTCTGCACGTGCCACTTATGGGGCCGATGGCGCCCGGTATGGGTGACATTCTGCAGCGCAACCATCAAAACATCACACACTGTGTGTGTGTGTGTGTATTGGGTGTCTGCGTGTTTTAGCACATAGAGGTGACACAGGAGTTTTCATATGTATGTCTGTGAGTAAGCACAGAGTTAGCACATACAGTAGATCTGATACTGGACTTGCTTTTTGTGTGTCAGTGTTTCTTTAAGTATCTCAGTGAGAAAACATCCGTGTGTGTTTTAGCACATAGAGCTGATAGAGAAGTGAGAGAGAAAAGTGTGTGTGTGTGTGTTTTAGCACATAGCGCTAATAGCCTAAAGAAATTTCTTTACACATGTCAGTGAGAGAGAAAAGAAGCAGAAGTGGTACAGTCTGTCCCTACCTTCACAAACCAAGAGTGGTACAGTCTGTCCCAAAGTTCCAGCACTTGCTTCTCTATGACCGCAGTGTGGTTCACTTTGTCACCTAACATTTTGTGCAGCTGTTCAGAGCCACGTGCACGCACACACACACAAACACACAAACACACATATGCTCGTACAAAAAAGATACTGTATATATATATATATCATTTGTTTTAAATTATTAAATTAATTTAAAAGAAATTTCATCACAAAAATGGTCACCTTATGCGTTATCCACTCTCGTCCATGTTGGTAGACATTTGTTGCAGCCGAGTTTAAGGCATTCTGCACAACTTGTGCCTCAGGAAGCCAGCTGCCCATCCACACACACACACACACACACATTCACATACACACACACGCATTCACATACACCCACACACACATACAAACACACACAGTTGGGATTAAGATGGGACATTCATCACACTTTGTAAAGCACTTTGTGACAGCACTTTGCCCTCAATGACAGAAATGCTTTTTAATTATTGGTATACCAGCAGGACTACTGGTGATAGTGGTGACAGACAAGTTTAAAGGTGTCTCACTTTGCCCACTCCGGGTGGTTGGAGACCGTCTCATTGATCAGGTTACTTGTGACCTCGATGATGTGAACACTCTCGTGATGCACCTACATAGGTCAAAGGTCAGAGTCAAAACAGTGATGGAGCACACGTGGTGGCCTCTGACATGCTGCAAACAAGTGTGATGTGATGTCATACGGCAAGCCTGTGGGGACACAGTACCATGGCAGTGAGCAGCAGGGCCATCAGAAGAGTCCCAGTGACGAGTAGGCAGATGATGAAGATGCTAATGAGTTTGTCCAGGGAACGCTCCAGCCACACTATTATCTGCAGACAGAGAGAGAGGGAGGGGGGAATAAAAATAGATAGAGAGAGGGAGAGAAAAAAGAGAGACAGAGAGAGAAAGAGAAAGGAAACAAACAGACAGTGTGAAAGAGAAAGGATAAAAAACAGGATAGATAGAGAGATGAGAGGAGAGAAAGAGATAGAAAGAGAAGGCAGACAAAGAGAGGCAGAGAAAGAGAATGAATAAAAAAGGATGAGAGAGAGAGAGAGAAAGATAGGAGAGAGAAAAGATAAAAAACAAATAGAGATAAAAAGAGAGAAAGAGAAAGAGAAGAAAGAAAAATATAGAACAAAAACAGACAGACAGAATATTCAAAAAAGTGAGAGGGAAGTTGAAAGGGGAGAGAGCAAAACGGGAACACTAAATTAGACACAACCTTTCAAATGTGTGTATGTATGTGTGTGTCTGTGCGTGTGTCTGTGTGCGTGCGCCAATGTGACACTCGAGATCTGCCGGGTCCTTGTTCCAGCCCTTTTGACCCTTGGTCCTGAAAACCATGAGTCGGCATTTGCCTTGTCACCTCGCTGCATACCGTCTGCTTTGCACACACGCAAACACACAACACCCGAGGAACACACACATGCTGGTTAGGACGTTTGGGGAGAGAGGGGCTTAGTCAAAGCACAACTGCATTTCATGGCTGTGTTCTCATGGGTGTGGAAAAGCACAGCAGAGGCAACAGAGAGCTGTTAGTCGCCTGCGTGTTATTTGAATGCGTGACGCAGGAGGGAAAATCCCCTTGTGCGCTGACTCTACTAGAAACACTAGCCAGTAAATGACCTCCTCCTCACTGCATATATGTCATTGGGCTCGTATGGAAAAGCGAGCCTGCAAGGCTGCCCTGCGTTCCTCCTGGCGCATCTAATGCAGTAAATCTATGACGGCTTGAGAGCAGTCGTTACAGTTGGCTGCAAGCTGGCTTTTGAAACAAGTCAGAAACACACACACACACACTCACACAGACACACACACACACACATTGTGGTAAACATCGAGATAGAATACCTCGGGCACATTATCATGTTGTTATTTATAATGATGAGCACTATATGCTCAGACGTGCTCTCTTTAATAAGCTCAATATTTAACTTTCCGTAGTCGTCAATACTGGATGTGATTAAAAGATACAGGAAAGAACTGCAGTTCTGCACTCTGAGGTTGGGGCTTGTACTGTAGGCTAGGTATTCTATTTCCATGGTAACCATCACCAGGCAAGACTGTCCTCCTTGGATACGGTGTCTACAGAGGCGCCTCAGTAGGCCCCTACGTCTGGCGCTGAGTGTTTGGGCTGCCACCCAAAGTTTGCGTATATATTTATAGTGGATCCAGCTGGGCGACTGTCTGAGAGTGCAACAAAGCAGAGCCACAAAGCAACACTCCCACACACACACACACACATCCTCAACACACACGCACACACACACACAGACTCACACAGCACAAAAACACACAGAGGAGCTGTGGAAAGGCACTTTCATCAAACTCTGCATGGGCTCCTGAGTGAGGGGACAAATACTGTACACTATATTTGATAGACATTTGATACTGTGTGCAATTGTTTTGTTAAACAGTGAGTGTGTGTGTTTGAGTGTGTGTAAGTGTTTGTTTGAGTGTGTGTGTGTGTGTGTGTGTGTGTTTTGTTAAGCAGAGAGCCGTCTATATGGCCTTCCATAGCTCCAGTGCAGCAGTCAGTCAGCAGTACTGTAGCTGCGAAAGCGTGTGATTCAACAGAGCCAGAGATGGGGGGATGAAAGGGATGAGTAAAAGCATCAGACCAAGCCTCTAATGCGTGCGTGCACGCACACACACTCACAGACATATACACACACGCGCACACACACACACACACACACGGACACACATACACTCATGCACACATACACACACACACACACACACACACATATGCACTCACACATACACTCGCACACACACACACACACGGACACACATACACTCGTGCACACATACACACACACACACACACACACACATATGCACACACACACACAAGCACTCGCACACACACACGTGCACGCACGCACAAACACACCGCCACTCCACCACGCGTTCCCTTATTCTGTGTTTTCCTTGGGCTGACTATCTGTTCGGGACTAGTGTCGAGGGTGTTTACCTGCTGGTTAAGCCAATGCCAGAGCTTTGGGGAGACAAACGAGAGAGATAAACGAGGGATTAGAGAAGAAGCAGAGAAAGAGTGCAGTCTCAGCAGCACATCACATGGTTTCCAGGCTGTGGGGCAGCATCAGGTCAGGTAAGACTTTGGGGGTGGGAGGTGGGGGTGGGGGTGGTGCACAAGGAGAGTGGGGGGTTGTGATAGGTTATCGGGATGGTTGTGATCCAGGCTTGGAATGCCATTTTGGAAGTTGCCTCGTGGTACATACGTGTTACATACTTGGGGTGGAAGTGACTCGAGACATTAAAGAGGAAGAAGAGGTGGGCTGAGGGGGGGTGGTAGAAGGGGGGGTTAACAAGGCATCACAACAGTATGTGAGGCATTCACACACACATGACAAGGTGTTTGAAACTTACGCTGAGCTTTATCGGTCCAGCTTAAGATGCTGTTAAAACTAGGCCCTTCCAGCACCAAATGTACACCCAAATTGCATGCCTCATTTGCCAGCTGTAGCCTCAAATACTGTATATCTAATACACACATCTAAGTGGTGATTATTAGGCTTGCACAGTGCACTGTGCATGTAGCATGGAAAACTATGTCAGTGAATACTGTCATTCATCTAGGTCATGGTAAACCAGGATGGCAATGTATCTATGTGTTTATCAATCTATGTACTGTTTTTCCAATTTTTTTTTAATTGAGGCCCTGATGACTGAATATTAAACCTCCAACAACAAAGGGAGGCTAATGACACAGTAGCACCAGCTTCACTCAGTCAGACTAGGTCCCAACCCCCCACCACCACCATATTCAGGGACTCTGCCCTAAAACTCACAGCATGCTACTAATATACTCCCACTGGCTCTTACGGTATGTTAACACACTCTCAGCACACACCCCCATGGCCTGTTCAGTATCTGTTCCAGAGACAAGAAGGAGTCGTGATAAGGCTTTTAACAGTACTGACAGGGGGCTTGTGTAAGGAGGCAAGACTGGAATGTGGCCAAGGCCACGAGGGCTGTTACCTTGGTGTCAACGCGGAGGAGGAACTGAGAGAGGCCCCTGATTGGTCCAGGCACAAGCACTTCCTGACGTTGTCCAATGAACTGATCAAGTCTGGCCCACCAGGAAGAGAGGGAGCGCTCTGCAAAACCCTTCAGACCAAAGCGCACTACGGCTTTTTTCAGAAGCCATACTAAAACACACACACACACACACATACACACACACACGTGCAAGCATATGTTTAAGACCATAGTGCAGTGCCAAAAGAAAACATTAGATAATCCAACCAATGCCATATGTTCAGACAATCAGTCATTAAACCACATAATCCACTAAATACAACCTTAAAACACACAAACAGAGACACCCCCACACACACAAACAGACGTGTTCATCAGAGACCATACTCTGGAGTCACTTGACAAACCTAAACAAAAACTTCTATACTAAAACCACAACCAACTAATACAAATACACACACACAGAAACACAAAGAGCACTGGAGAGAGAGAGAGAAAGACAGAGAGCAAGAGAGAGAGAGAGAGAGAGAGAGAGAGAGAGACTGTACCAGCTACAGGTATGGGGAGAAGCTGTATGATCCAGAGGTTGAGGAAGACCTGCACCAGGACAAAGGCCCATCCCAGTAACACAAAGTAGATGTCGCTGGCCCTCTTCTTTCGGCGCACAGAGCCCAGCACTGGACGGGCCCGCCGCCTATTTCCCCCAGCTGCCCCAGAGCCATCCACTGAGTCTGGAGTAGAAGAAGCCATCGCAGATGGACAAACACTTAAACCCACTCACATATTTACATTGACATTTATGCATTTAGCAGACACTTTTATCCAAACATACAACTTACAAAGGAGGATAACAATTAAACTACATAGAAGAAACCTTACATACACACACACACACACACATATGAGCCACATGCATACACAAGTTTTGTTTCCTATTTTTGCCCTAGACATTTTTAACTTTATTTAAGTAAATGTTTTGCTTATTTTGCCTCTTTTATGTTGAACCTTGTGATGAACCGAGCATAACAGCAAGGTAAGATGGGGATTTACCTTTGTTCTCTTTTTACCATCAATGTGTGAGTGTGTGTGTGTACTTGTATGTATGTGTATGTACCTTGGGGTGGTGATGTGTCACTCTTCTCCTCCTCTCCTTTGGGCTGTGCATTACTGCTGCAGGATATGGCCATGTAAAAAGTACTGGCAGCAAAGGACAAGACCTGTCCTGATAATTCAGCTGGCGGAGAGAGAGAGAGAGAGAGAGAGAGAGAGAGAGAGAGAGAGAGAGGGAACAAACAATAAATATAACACATTCATTTACTCTACTCCACGGAGGAATGCATCTAAATTCATGTCTCTCTCCTGTATCTCCGTCAACTTACAATATAATTGTATAAATCACAATATATTTGAATAAGTTTATATTAGTATTAGTAACAATAATAACAATATGTTTGTATCCCTCGAGGCGACTCACTTCTGCCAGGTGTCGGCTGCTTTTCCTGGGAGCCAATGATGAGCAGAACCACTGCTAAGATAAACACAGGAACCCTCCATGAGCCTGCCAAAGACACTACAACAGAGAGTGGAGGTGTTAGTAGGCAGCAGATTATAGATGTAATATACAGTAGTATGTGTAACATAATATAGTATAATATAATATAATATAATATAGGGTTATTGTTCAGTGAGTCATCTTCACTATAGCAGAATAACAGGGACTCAAAATTAAACTGCTGGGCCTTTCCTCATGTGTGGTAAACTACTGAGTGTACGTATCAAAGGCCATGGCTGAACATTAGCGTACACACACACACACACACACACACACATACACAAACACAACACACACACACACACAAGTCTTTCCAAGACATGTACTTTGTACACAACTCTGTATCTTAGCGTATTGTGTGAATCAGTAATATGCAGTGAAAGCTTTGCCATGTCAAAAAGCCGCAGAAACATCTTTCAGACTCAGGGAATGCATGCAGCCCATGTGTGAAAACTTTCCATAGCATTACCCAACTTTAGCGAGAAACAAACTCAAGATGTATTTGCCCAGATGTAATTTGGTCAAAATATCAGAATACCTATAGCTATTTGAAATAACGCACTGGTGGTGGTTTAGAATGCATATATATGTAAGTGAATCACTGAGGATTATGCTGATAGCATGGATGAAGATTCTTTCTCTGTACACTTTTTTACATAGTAGACACCAATACATAAGCAGTGCTTTCATAGAGCTACACAGCCAGCATAAGCAGTGGAGGGGGGCTTTGCAATGCAAGGTCTTTGCTCCTCAACTGAACTTGACACTAAGACCCAGTAAGCGTGCACAAACCCAAAAATCCACTCAATGAGGAGATAAGCAGAGCAAGAAAAGCAGAAAAATTAGGGATGCTTGCTGTGAATCGTAGCTATTTGCTCCTGGATGGTAATGGTCTATGGCTCTGAATGCTTCTGACATAAATGCTATATGCTTCACAGAGAGAGAAATGTATATATTTATGAGTTATACATATTTTTAAGATTTTCCTAAACAGGGTAGGCAGTGTGTACCTTGTCGCCGGTGACAGCATTTCACTGGTGTGAATGTGTGGTGTTTAGTGTTGCAACCTCTCACCAAGGTAGAATATAAGAACTGTCCACACGGGAACTGACATGGCACGCAGGGTCCCCTCCATCCCTGGAGTCCACTTGAAGATCACGGCCAGAACATAGCCAACCACTAAAGTGCCCACCTGATTGAGTCATAGAAAAAGCCATGCTTCCATGCCATTCTGTCACGTTCAGTTCTTTACTGTTATGAAGGCTACTACATTGTCATCATCCTAGAAATTCTAATAAGCAACATGTGATACAGAAGGAAAATACATTCACTCTTGCTAGTTAACCGGCATTTTTTTAAAGCACGTTGGGTCACATGAAGATTCTTCAAGAGACAAATATAGAAACATTTAGGAACAGCAGGCCTCAAGGATTTGGCTGAATTGAATGACATGCCACGCCCTCTTTTGCCCGAGGAGCGAGGAGCCGAAACGGGATTAAAGGTAACAGACAGAGGACAATAGCGTCCCGCCCATTGTGTACAGTAAAATAACATGCTAGTAAACCTTGTCAAATTCTTACCCACACTGCGCTGAAGCAATCCAGCGCAAGAGAGATGACAGTCCAGGCGTGTCCAAGGATCACCTCCATGCCAATAAGAGTCCAGGACAGGTAAAGCACATAAAGCAAAGGGGCTCCAGCAAATACAACCAACAGTACTTTCAACCGTTCCAGCACCAATGCACCTAGCATGTCCACAACATAATTGATACACCACACCGGAACTAACAACGTCCCCAGGACCACCGGTGTACCCGTCTCCTCAAGTCCATTAAGCCATGAACGGCAAAGTCGGGCGAGAGAGTACTTAAACGGGTGCAGGAACGTCCCGCACAGCACTGCCCAAAGCAGCGGACGAAGGAACGCCTCCAAAATGAAGTAAACTAGCACCGCCGCTCCGCAACAGATTGCCACAAAAATCATCGCCCCAGTGTTGTAGAAGGCCTGTTTGATGTTTTTGTCGAATTTGAGAGACATTGTTGGTTGACCGAGCAGTTGGCTGACCATGCCGACGGCAGGCTGCATTGACTCACTAAAAGACACATATCGTGGCCGGGCAGAGAGGGGTGTTTCTACCTCCGAAGCCTCGGCAACGGCCGGCTCCTCTTCTAGTCCGGAGCCCTCCGTGTCGGCCATGTTCGTAGTCTAGAAAGCTACTCCGTGTGTTACCAGCACCACGACCTCATTGGGAAGAATGTGTATGGAGGAGGGATAGAAAAGAAGGAGGGACACCGCAAACGTACACGGAAGAAGGCAAATTGGGTAATGCTTGCCTTCGTTTACACCCCGGCATGTACATCGAAGCGATCTCACTGAGCACAAGCAGCTGACAGCTGTTGGCATAGAAACGCCCCCTGAAAACCACGTGACGTTACGTTTTGCGACGTAAACAAATGAGAAATGCCTAAAACATAGTGCATCATGACCAAAATCGGTGTTAAATGGTTTATTATGTCTGCTACTAAAACCTAATAGATACAAAAAGCTAATGCATATTTAGTATATCAAAATTCATCAGTCACAGTGTAGTTTCGTCAGGATATAGTTATTGTTTCAGTATTCTACTTTGCAGTAGTAATTTGATCTATAGCCTATATAATGCATTCAAATACTGCATTCTACTGCACTTTTCACTGCATTATGTTGCATTTTTAACTGAGGTAAATATGTACATATTTATTGAAGAAAAATATCAGTTTTATCAGTAGTTTCATAAAGAAATAGGCCAACTAAAAATAGAAAATTGTTTTTTATATATTTATAAACTTAAATAAAATGTATGTAGTAGAAATTGGCAATGTATTAGTGGTGACTTGGGTTGGTTAATAAGCAGGGTATACAGACAGAAGTAAAACAAAAGTAGACTTCATCAAAATTTGCACATTAAAAAAATCAAGCAAATTGTTACAGATAATAAAGAGGTTTTTTTGGTCAAGTGTTCACATTTTGTAGCCATTCTGAAATTCCTTAATCTGAAGGAATAAAACAGGTTACTGAGTTAATGGGCAGTAATATCTTATGAGTTGATTTGACAAAATGTCATTTTTACAAAATGTGCAAATCACAGGATTCTTTTTAACCACTGAAATAAGTATTATACATTTGCCACACATACCAAAATAAGGTCATTTCACTAGTAAATTCATTTTCAACGTGAAACTGTGTTTTCTCCATGTGTTTTGGAGTGGGCAATCCGCACAGTCTTAAGGCCTTTCTGGTTGTGTAATTCTGTTAAAAACATTAACAGCATCAACATCAAAAACACTTTTGTGTTAAAGCTAACTACATGTACTGCAACTGCTTTTTACCTGAACATCGCAAAGGGATTTTATCTTGCTGATATGGTGGGAAGTCCGTGGCATATAAGGTTTTGTATCAGACCTTTCCAAAAAGATACCCTTTATGATCTCCCAGCATAGTTCAAAGACATGCTTCACACAGAAGATAAGCAGAGTTAGCCATTCAGAGTTCTGAGAATCCAGTGAATGGATTCCATCAGAATATTCAATGCATGAATTCAGTTCAATAACTTCCACGACAGAGTGCACCAGCTTTTGCACTTCAATATGATGTGGTACTTTCCCAATAAATTGATATTGCTCCTGAAAAGTCTGCTGAAAAAAAGGATTTTAAAACTAAGCAACAAGCCGTCAGATTCCTGTTTAAAGATTAAACAGAACCCCTGTGTTAACACTTAACAATCTCAAGCCTCACATTATTGCCTACATTATAGTCAAATATGTCAAGCTTTATAGTATTGTCTGTTAATACTCAAACATCTCAAGTCTGCCTATGTTAATAGTTATCAAGCTGTATAGTATTGTCGACTTAATCTCAAACATCTTAATTCATATTTTTGTCTACTTCCCATGAGGCTTTCCTATTACTGTATGCTCTGGCCTATCAAGTCATCATGAGCAAATATTTTAGGATCACTGCAACAACACACAGTGTCATCCCCGGTTAAGACTCCCCTTTTCTCACTAAATTGATGGATAAATGAAAAGAAGTTTCTTACCAAAACAACTGGAGGACATTTTTGAGACGTAGGCAGTAGCCCTTCTTCCATGATCTCATCAGGAGAAAACAGACACGGGCAATTTTTCTTCATAACCATGTTTTTATACTGGCAGTAAAAAGATGGCTGTTGAGGTCTGTCTGTCACTTGGCATAAACTTTTTCCTTTTTTATTATTATTATTATTATTTTTAATTATATTAATTCAAAATATACATTTTATTTGTATAGTGCATTTTGGAGCTGAAAGACACATTCTAAAAACTTTATTTTGAATATTACCATGGTAACAGCATCATTTAAATCTCTGGCTCTGATTTAAAGTGTAAATTGCATGTTGAAAAGTTACAGAGTTAATGCAATGTAGTTATTAAATATGAATATTAGAACTGCCAAGACTTGTTTGGCATGGTCGGTTTAGAATATAATATGAAAAAAATTTACTTTTAACCGTGGCTTTAGCGCTACTTCTCACTTCAGCGTTACGTCACATGAGGAACTCGCGGCCAAAAACTGTGTCGAATGAATTAGAGTTAGGTGGAGAGTGACTGACAGGAAAATGGTTAATGTTTGTGTTTGTGCAGGATGTACCAATTCGGTGAAAAGTGGAAAAAGAGTCCACAAGTTTCCTAAAGAAATAAGTCTAAGACGGGCTTGGGTGAGATTTGTGGCTACTAAGCGGGCCGATTTTACTGCAGCTTGTGTGACACAATCTGCGGTCATTTGTGGTGAGCACTTCACGGCCGAGGATTACGACCCAGGCGATATACGTCGTTTGAATTTTGGCTTAAAACGCAAAGTTAGTCTCCTTCCAAATGCAGTTCCTTCACGGCATTCATTTCCATCGTCCTGCCCGGACATCCGTGTTAAAAGGACGCCATTCAAGACTCGGCGTGCTCACCGAAAACGAGAGATTGCTACGGTAAGTTGATCAACTGTTTTACAATATCTGGTAGCAGCGTTAGCTCAGTTAGTGTAATAATAAACAAGTACTAGTGCCACCTTGCTCCACATTCCTTTCGACAGTGTATACCATCTAACATACTGTGACTAATGCCATTTAGAAAAGCTTAGTTAATGAAAATTTTAAACAGTAAATGAAAACATCCATTAGTAAATGTTAGCATACTCAATCACATATCCTGTCTGTTGTCCTCCTCTAGTGGTGTGAATGTTTTATGCGCTAGTTGGAAAGAGTAATTTACACGTTTCATTATCTCTCCTCTTCTATTATGTTTTTTGCACTATGTACCAGCATTCGGTAGGTTTACTATGCTAAAAATACTTTATGTTCACACAGTTGAATGTTCCTAATCAGTTTAATGTGTTTTAGTATGAGACAGTTATTAACTATGTAAAATTAGCCCTTGCTAAGCTCTGTTAACTAGCATGAATGCTGCATCGCTAACTTTACTTTTACAATGAGGTAAGGTGTCATCTCTCCGTTTGCAGTTTTACCTTTTCTAACAATAAAAGAACGGTCTGAACTTACGTCTTGTTGATTGGGAAGGAGTTTAGCTGCCTGTCAAATGATACGTTGTGTGTGACAGAAGACAGAACAATAGTAGTGTAATGCCTTACACAGTAATATTGTAATGTTACAAATTAATTTTAAATGACAGTAATAATTTCTAAATGCCACATTATAGTTTTGAAATAAGTTGCCCAACATTAAAAATAAATATCCTGAATGTTTACTTTTTAGATTTTGGATAATATAACACTGCAAAACAACACCAAGCCTGAAACCCTCCCACCAGCATCTGACAATCCTGAGCCCGAAACCCTCCCACTAGCATCTGACAATCCTGAGCCCGAAACCCTCCCACCAGCATCTGACAATCCTGAGCCTGAAACCCTCCCAACAACATCTGCATTATGCCACACAAGGTCACAGTGTGATTTTCAGTCGGATGGAAAATCCTTTGGTAGGTTTTTAGGTTCTGTCTGTAGGTATGGCTCCATCAGTGATGTCTATAATGGAGGGTTATATATTCCAAAATAACATGCAAAACATCCATTATCCACAATACAAAATATGATCACAGAAGAACGGTTTTGTACCCCTAGTGTTGTTGTTTGGTAGTAACAACCACCATCATGTTCTGAATATCTTTTTTTCATACACCTGGTCACAGAATTCAGTTTACCCACCTCTCAAGTCACATTACACATTTGTATTCTGTATTTCTGTCATTGTGGTTATGTTTGTATAATGCTTCTCTATCACAGCTGTGCATGTAAGGCCCATGATGGTCAGTGTGGGAACCCAGACCATCGTAAGCAGAACACACACCTCTACACCTCTCACCAGTCCTGAAAACAGTGATGAAGAGGACATTTTAAACACAAGTGACACCCTTTGGATACCTGATGAAGAGAACGTGTCCTCGGATGGAGAGCCATTGTATGAGGAATCACCCCCTCATCCAAGTAACCCTGGCCTAAAGTGAGATCTTTGTGAAGTCTCTTTTTCTTTTTAGTAGATCTATCATTGCAAACTTTACACTCTACCTTAGCAACTTGTAATTAGTTTTGCTTTCTTATTCTCTCTTTTTGTTTTACAGTGGTCCTGATAAATTCATTGTGTGCGAAGGACAGCTGATGTCCCTGTTTAAAGTTTGCCCTGCCTGTTGTGGTGAATCAGATGGTAGCGTGGTGCAGCAGAGAGGCACCTTTATTAAAATAAAGCAGGTAAGGCCATATTTGTAAATTAAATGGTTGGAACTATTCATTTCAGCAATATGTGAAATCCATTTTGTCCTGGTGGTATGTTGATAATTTCTATTTTCTGTTAGGTCTGTGCAACATGTGGCTTCCACCGTTTCTGGCAAAACCAGCCCATTCTGAACAGAAACATGCCAGCCTGCAACCTCCTCCTAAGCGGAGCGATTCATTTCTCTGGGTGTCTGGCCACTCAAACTTTGAGAATGCTGTCACTATTTGGTCTGCAGTGCATCAGCCCAAATACGTTCTTCCGCCACCAGCGTTACTACACCATCCCCACTGATGTTTTAACAAAAATGTTTTAACCAAAGATTCTAGAGCGCTACGCCTTCACTCTAGAATCTTTGGTTTTAACATTGTCCACTGATCTGATAAAGAATAACCTTTACACCTGCTTAGCCAGTGTGAGAAATTATGCCAATGACACAGTTTAGCCTCTGCCCCCACCTCTCATTTTAGGCTCTGTGTAATATAATGGTGTTGCTTGTTCTCTTGGTCCACAGTTATTATATACAGTCTGTGGTCCACACAGTCTACACAAAACTTTGGCAGCTTAATCAGACACTAGGCTACAATTTATAAAATGAGAACAGTACACTCAGGGCTGCCAAAGCCTTAGAACCCATCACTGAACATTTCTGATGAATTCTCTGAAAAGAAGTGTGAAAGTAGTACTTTCGATATACCTCTGTCATTCCCATATAGCCTAATAGTTAACACCTGGCTTAAATAATTAGCCTACTTCTGTTCTGTTAACTTCTGTTAACTTCTCTTTTGTGGAATAAACTGGACAACTACATTTAAGGCAATCAGTGATCATCAGATGCATCTGGTTTGGTATTTCTTTTTGCTCTTACAGACTTTACATGGTAGGACAGTTATGGACAGGAGGAGGCCATTCACATATAATTTTAGTTGTTGTGGTAAGAACTCCCTAAAGATGTCCTTGGACAAAAAATTCAAAGTGCCAGCTACCCAACTTGGATTTATTTTGGACCATTTTTTGTGTGCAGTGCAAATTGGCTGTGCCACACAGTCACCCATGCTTGTTGAAAGGTATGCATATGCATATTTATTATGACACATTTCAAATATTGCATTTAATTATTGTAGCCTAAGATATAATGTTAAGGGGTTAAGTATTTGTGCATTCTGCTCAACGATGACATATCTAAAGTTCTTGGTGATCCCACCCCACCACATTTGGGAAAACTATAATTAGCCTACAATTTAGTGTAATAGCGCCACCCAGAGGGAAAAGTTTTAGCGATTGCCATAGGAACTAACGCAAACACGAACACATGTTTTAGCTTTTAAAGGCGACAATAAAAAAAACACCTAGGTGTTGCGCGCGCGGAGTGAGGTGAGTAGAATGTTTAGAATGTGTCGCGTATCATCCTCTTGTTAAAGTTCCATTATGTTTATCACAGAATAGTTTATTAGTCATTCATTCATTCAATTAAAATAGGCCGTTCATCAGTCTACCTATCTGTCCAACTTCAACTTCCTGTTTTACACAATTCGACATACCTCGCCAACATGGGCCTTTTAAAAATTTCTCTCATGTCTCTTGACAGTTTTGTTCCAAAGGCCTTGACTTGGCTATTCTCTCCTAATAAACCATCCTTGGTTGGATATGCCGAAATTCAAAGAAAGGGCTCAGTTATCAACAAACTCCGAGTCAGTGGACCCTGACCATTCTAAACTGGTTGCTAATAGATACCTGATCAACCGAAAGCTGGGAAGGGGGAGTTTTGGTACCATCTACCTGGTTCAGGACACGAAGGCTGTAGCAGGTGAAGGACTGTAAGTAGCCTATCTATCTTTGGCACTCAAAGGGCAGGGGAGTGGAGATACACAAGTGTAGGCCTATAGTTTTATGGTCTTGTAAAATTTGGTCTGCATTTATCCAATCCATGTAGGCTATTAGTGACACACGTACGGTGAACTCGTTCCATCCAGCATGATACTGGCACAATGCAATAAATGTCTCAGACACAATGCAAGAAATACTACATTTTTATGCACATGCACATACTTGTTCATAAACATGTATGCACTCACATTAGATTAGATTAATTTAGATTAGAACTTCATTGTCATTACATGTGTACAGAGTATTGAAATGCAGTTTAGCATCTAATCAGAAGTGCAAAAAGCAGTAAGTGCAAAACATACAATATGGAGTGTATACAGCATGAACAATATACAGTTAAGGGCAGTAATGTACAGTTATCTGTAAATGAGAGCGGAAGGAGGTAGCCAATAAGGTGTACAATGAGTACTCTACATATGTCAGCTTCAGTGTGCTATACAGATGGGTACAAATTGTATAAATACAATACAGTAGATAAGTATAGTCTACACTAAATGTATAAATATGAGATAAAGAGTTATGTACAGTTTTTTGAGATATTGTGTGAACAATATGGTCAATACAGATAATATATGTATATATATACAGCATGCAAGAACATACATACAGAGTGCAGCGAAGTGTGTGCGGGTATGAAGGAGCAAGAATGTGTGTGGAGGTATCTTCAGGAGACTAGTGGTTCAGTAGGGAGACAGCTGTTGGGAAAAATCTGTTCCCAAGTCTGCTGGTTTTTGTCTGAAGGCAGAGAGCACTTTGTTGGCAGGGTGAAGGAATGCTTAAGAATGCGGCGAGCCCACCGCAGACATCTCTTCTTGTGGATCCTCAATGTGATTCTTGTGGATCCACATCCTCAATGTGATTCTTTATAATTACATGCACATGTAGATGCATGCATGAATATGTGTTTATGTACACACACAATAATACAGATACAGACTAACACATACACACACACACACACAGGCTGTCGTGTCAATAGATTAATAAAATTAAATATAATAGGAATAACATCATAATAGTTACTATTGCCAATTACTGTTAATAATAACAACACTTCACCATTTGGTCACAGAAGAAAGACTTGAGTGATGGGCCAAGGTTATTTGAGCAGGATTTAATTATTTTTCATCACAGTAAAGTCCTAAAGGAAATCACAGTTGGTGGCCTGAAACCCAATGAGACTGTCCAGGCCAATCAGGAAGCTCAGCTTCTCTCTCAGCTGCACCATCCTGCCATCTTGAAGTTCTACACCAGCTTCCTCGAGAGAGACAGTTTCTGTATCATCACTGAGTACTGTGAAGTAAGGAGGTTCTCCCCACTTACCTAAGTAGATCTTAACCCTTAAAAATTCTGTAATGTCAAGACAGCAATGAAAAAGAGGGCAAAACACCTAAAGGGTTTAATATGTAATACAAAAAACTGGCTGGATGGTTTTACTTTTAGCATTGATTTAGCACTCTGCTCTCTGCAGCTTATTGTGGGCTTGCCATGCTTGATATCTTGTGTTGTTATCTCGTCTGTTATCCCTGATTTACTTTATTGCCCCATTGAAATTAATAGGAGAAATCTGGACAGTGATGATGTAACACATTTTTTTTGGCACACACAAACACACACTCTCTCACACACACACACTGATACCTCATGGACCCTATAGCAACTGCTAACTTTAAGTAGGCTACTAAGCATACAGTAACTAACATTGTTAGCATTATTAGCATATATGCTTATTAATATCAGCTAAGTTCACTGAGCATCACTGTTATCATCAGTCAGAAGTCTGAGTTTGATTTCCCACATCCTCCTGCCCGAAAAACATTAATGTTCCCTAGAACACAGATTTATGTTTTAAAGAGCCTGGGAACCAAAGTGCACATTCCCAAGGTCAACACATACAGTAGCCTACATATCATGCCATGTGTTAAGAAACCTAAAACTTTACATCAATAACATCTGAACCTTATTGGAGCTCTTTAATGTGCTGTCATGGATTGATACATTGGTGTTCAGAACACTTTTATAATAACATTTTTCCAGCTGTATATGTCTTATGATTGTGTTGAAAATGTTTTCTTTTTTCATGTATTTCCTTCTTTATGTTGTTTACCTTTTCCACCACCTCTTCATCCTCCTTCATTGTCCCACTGCCTCCTCATCCTGCTCGAAGGACCGTGACCTGGACTGTAAGCTGGGGGAGCTTAGGGCTGCAGGGAGCTGTCTTCCTGAGGCACAAATCACTGAGTGGCTCATTCAGCTGCTGCTCGGAGTCCACTACATGCACCAGAGGTGAGGGGACCTCCCTTCTCTGTGTATGACACAGCTTTGTATTACTTACTGTATTCCTCAGCCTTGTTCTCCAATTCTACTTCCGTTTTCTGTCAGACGGATCCTTCATCGTGACCTGAAGGCCAAAAACATTTTTCTGAAGAAAAACATTGTCAAGATAGGTAGGCTCACTGGTAACTTTTGGGTTGTGGGATGTTTTCATTGAACAATCTCTCAAATGGTAACAGAAGTGAACACTGCGGCATATTCAGAGGCACTCAGATGTCGCCATTGTTGCATACTGTCATCAAAACAATCCCTGGCTATCTCCTGCATGTATGATGTTATTAAGTTCTGAAGCGTCAGCAGTGTAGATCACAATAGCAAAGATTGTAGAACAGAGCCCTCTAGAATCTTTGGTCACAGAATGCCGTTTGCCTCTCCAGGTGACTTTGGAGTGTCCCGTTTGCTCATGGGGTCATGTGACCTGGCCACCACCTTCACAGGCACCTTGTACTACATGAGCCCTGAGGCCCTCAGCCACCAGGGATATGATGCTAAGTCTGATATCTGGTGAGTTACATAATGATGAGGAATCATAACAGACCATTACTAAGCTCCATTGATGATCTCTGTTCAGGTACAGTGCTGTAGATGTGCCAAGAGTTTCTGATTTTTAAATGGATTCATTTACTCCATAATAAACAGATTATTTTGCTCTATCTTTTGTAAACCCTTAAAGCAAAGTGTTTGAAGATAACTCTAAACAAGTTAAAATTTCCATATTCCTGTTTCAGACCATGCAGGGTGTGGCTTGCAGTCTTTGGGCCCGATAATGCACACGGCGCACAGTGCTTTTGCGACTTGCGCAACCTATCATTGCTATTTTGTGCAAGCGCATTGTTGTTTTTTTCCAGCAGAAATGTACGTTGTCAATATAGCAGATGGCTTTGCGCTCTGTCGGGCGTGTCATTAAAAAGAAGGGGTGTGGTGCGGCGCATAGTGCGAATTTTGTATTTCACAAGAGGTAATTGTGAATTCGCTACTGACCAGAAAAAACCTGGTCAGGAATCATTCGCGCATTGTTCAAAGGCTATTTTACGGGCGCTTAGTGCTTTGTGCAGGCACAAGCTGCTTCTTTCATCAGCAGGAGCAAGCAGCTGCCCAGTCCTCGAAATATAAAATTCAAATGTACATCACATACATCACACCATTGTTATTTTATTAAAATATATAATATTTGCAAACCTTAGTTGATTGCAGTAAGCACTGAGAATTAATAAGTAGCCTAACTGATGGGCTATTTGACCAGTGGTGGACACATAGGGATGTAAATACACCTTTCAAGCGAGATTGTCAAGAAACAAGAACATCGTTTAAGTTAATATTTTGGTTATATATACTGTAAATCTCCCGTGACTTCACCTCGCGCACATTTCCTTCACATGAAAACATTTCGCCAAGTATAATCCGCCATCATAATACATAATATGCCATGGAACATGGAATGCGCCGTGCGCCGGACTTTTAAAGGGAATGAGAGTGTGAACTCTTATTGGTTAGTAACATGCTACGCCCCAAACACACCCATGACTAATTTACTCATTTAAGACAACCCATTTGAACAATGCGCCAGGCGTGATGTCCACATTTCCTACAGGCAATATAGCGCTCTGCGCTGGCCACTCCCCCAAAGAGAACTGCGTTTTAGACTTCAGACTATGCGCAATTGAACTTGAAAATCAGGCCCTGTGCTGTACACACGTTTGAACTGTGGTGTATTAATTCTAAGATTTAGTTATTTTTGCTTAGATCACCAAGCTAATATGCTAATCATGCTAATAAAAGACAAATAAACACGATAAATTATAAATATAAACTACTTTTGAAGCAGCTGGATGTTCTGGCCCACTCAGTGGCTAGTGGCTCACTCCCACGCTCCCCAGTCTTTCTGAAGCACTTTTTTTGACTGGCACACACACAAACACATTGGAATGGCTTCATTTTCCATCCCGACGGCTGCCAAGATGACACTGAAATATGCCTCTCTGTCAACATTTCACAAGATCCCTCATGTCATAATGCTCGAGTTGACTTTGGCATTGTAATTTCCCATGAGAGAAGAGAAAGGGAGAGAGAGAGAAAAAGACATAGAGAGAGAGAGAGAAAGACAGAGAGAGAGAGAGAGAGAGAGAGAGAATGAAAGAGAGAGTGTACGTCTAGTATTTTCTTTCATCAAGAGAATGTGTCTGCTGTTGCTCTAGAGAGACTGCAAGGGTGTTCACACTGTTATATACAGTGACTGGACTTGGATTAGACATAGTCTTGATCACATATGTTTCTCTCTAGGCAATATATCCATGTCCACATACTTCCAATGAACTCAGGAAAGCTTAATTACCATGGCATTAACATTACATAACATTATCTCCAAAGCTCAGTTACATACTGTATACACAGGAAATAGATGCGTAGAAAAATAGATTCCACAGAAACAGTCCTCCTGCAATGCCAAACAAAATTACATGGTATTTGTATGAAGGAAGGAATGTGAAAACTTTTCAGATTAAAAGTCCAATTGCTCATACTGAACACCTTGACTACCATGACCTGGATAAATGAGATTTTTCACAGACATTGCTTTGTTGTAGATTCATCAGACCAAAATGTTATATTTGGGTTGTGTGTACAGTAAGTTCATTGTGTTTGCTTTTCAGGTCTCTGGGCTGTGTTCTGTACGAGATGTG
>JAGFZM010004799.1:0-24180 GCA_017657215.1 Limnothrissa miodon | reverse complement strand
GAGAACAGAGAAAGGGAACAAAGCAAGTGTCAGACAGATTTATAACAATTTGTTATTAACTTTTTAAAGAGTGCTGTCAAATGATTCACTGCTGTCCTGCACACAAGCACTTTCTCATTTTCCACCCCAGCAGCTCAAGTGGTTTGATGACGTCTGTATTTGAGCAGCATAATAATGCTAGATGTGAAGACCACAGAGAAAAAAGAGGGAGAGAGAGAGAGGAAGAGAGGGAGAGAGAGAGAGAGGGAAAGAGAGAGAGGGAGAAGGCACAGACCAAAAGGATGTCAGAGCAGAGAGCAGAACGGTGGTAAATGGGCAGATGGCAGCTCCCTGCATGAGTAAACATAGCATCAGACAAACACACAAACAAACAAACAAACAAACCAACCAACCCAGGCAGCATGCCACAATGGGTACTCTTGCGCTCTGGCTCTCCACACACCTGAACACACATACACACACACGTGGGGATTTGCTACAGCTATGCTTGACAAGCGGAGGACAACTATGCAACCCAATCACACTCCCAGACGGGAAGTTTTATGTGTGTGTGTATGTGTGTGTGTGTGCATGTAACTTTATGTGTGTATGTGTGTGTGTACATGCGTGTTATTGTGTGTCTGTGTGTGTCTGCGAGCAGCCATATCAGCTGTCTTTCACGCGTCTACCCCGCAGCAGCTGTGCCTGGCCCAAGCGTGTCAAATATAGGGGGGGCAACAGTAACCATGTGCCAACAGTAACCATGTGCTCCGGCAGTAGGTGCGAGCGGGCCCTGGCACTGGGGAACCTCCGGGTGACATCAGCCTGGAACGCTGAATGCTGCGCACTGAGTGCGCTCGGTTTCCGCTCCCCTCCGCTCCACCGTGCCCAGCCCAGTCCAGCCTTGCGGTCCCTGTGCCAGGGAGTCTCCCACTCAGGCTCTGTTCCTGTCCTAATCTCTGGCACACCCACACCTCTAATCTCTAATCACAGCCAACGGACGGGTTTGTTACGGATTTCTACAGGCCTCCAAACACAATGAATGTCTGTAGACTCTAGTTTCTCCGCTGTGTTTGTGTGTCAGCATGGACATTTGGGCTGTCTTGTGGGGACATCTGAACTGGGAAGAGGTGTGTGTGTGTGTGTGTGTGTGTGTGTGTGTAAGTGTGTGAGGTTCCTCTGTGTCTATGGGCCTCCAAACACAATGGATGTCTGCAGACTCTAGTTTCTCCACTGCACAGCACAAGCTAATTGTAGGGTTCAATCGCATGACAACAAACAAATCAAAAGATAATATAATATAAAAGCTGTTTTTGTTTTGCATGTTGTGTGAAGCGAGATTGAATGCTTTCACATTTAGTCAGAATGTTTTAAGAGGCCAGCACTCACTGGTGACAATTTTAATGTCATCCACTGAGTATAAACAGGAAATAGTTGCAAGACTCCCTGTGACAGGACATCTGAGAGAGACAAATAAAGCCATTTAGAGATGGAAAGAGATGTGTGTGTGCAATCATGTGTGTGTATGAGTGTGTGTGTGTTTCAGAAAGGATATTTGGGCTGAGACAAGGTCTGTGTGTGTCTTATGGAGATATTTTAACTGGAAAGTGGTGCGTGTGTGTGTGTGTGTCAGCATGGACATTTGGGCTGGGACAAGATAGGTGTGTCTTGTGGGGACATTTGAACTGGGAAGAGGTGTGTGTGTATGTTATTTTTGTGAAGCTGACCCACCTGAGGGGATGAAGACGATGTTGATGCCAAAGATGGTGTGTGTGAGCCAAGTATAGAGACCGTAGAAGCCTGCCATCTTCAGTGATGCATCAAACACACCCCTGCAGAGACCACAAACACACACACACACACACAGACACAGTCATACATTAATGGAAACCCAAAATAGACTTAGATGTCATGTTTGCCTAGACAAACAGTCAGAATAGCTGCACTAGTTCATCATCATGCAAAGCACAAACATATAACAAAGAGGAAGCTTGGATGGATGAACAGATTAAGAAACTTCAGTTCAACTTCCGTCTGTAAGATCACAGCAAAGACCAAAAGAGTACTGAGAGGGGGAGAGAGGAGCAGCGAGCAAGCACTGGGAATGCATTTAGTAGAAACATGATCAATAGAACTTCTCACTCAATGGCTCCACCTTGTGGCTACCAGTAGGAACTGCAGCAGCTGATGACAATGCATAATGCTATTGTTTTCTGTGTGTGTGTGTGTGTGTGTGTGTGTGTGTGTGTGTGTGTGGACAAGTGTGTGTGTGTGGACGTGTGTGTGTGGATGTGCATTCTGTGTGTGG
Source organism: Limnothrissa miodon (assembly GCA_017657215.1). NCBI lineage: Eukaryota > Metazoa > Chordata > Actinopteri > Clupeiformes > Clupeidae > Limnothrissa > Limnothrissa miodon. Next base: position 21,893 of record JAGFZM010004799.1, on the reverse strand, counting down.
ACGGGTGTGTGGACGTGCGTCCTCTGTGTGTGGATGTGTGTATGAGTGTGGACGTGTGTGTGTGTGTGTGTGTGTGTGTGTGTGTGTGTGTGTGTGCGCGGCTGCACCTGATAGCCTCCTCCACGGACTGTCCGATGATGTTGGATGAGGGCCCTGGCTGGGAGAGAGGGGTGAGGCTGATCACCCACTTGACTGGCTTATAGTACTCCCCACTGGAGCTCAGCAGGTAGAACAGTGTGGTCAGGAAGATCACCTGTGCAGCAACACACACACATGCACACACACAAAAATACACAAATGCACACACACACACACACACACACACACATATATATGCACACATACGCACACACACAAAAATACACAAATGCACACAGACACACACACATGCACATATACACGCACACACACACACACACACACACACACACACACACAGACAAGTGGGAAATAGATAGACAGTGAGCTGTTCAGCCAATTATAGTTGAGTGTGTGTGTTGAGTGCATGACCATCAGCTGTGACAATATCAAATATCTCTCAGCTGTTTTCTAGGAGGGTGCTAGTCCCAGTTTTACTAGTGACGGCTCTAGAGATCACATGGTGGCTGACAACCAAACACTCTTACTACCTCTGTGTGCCAGATACATCTCCACATTATATCATGTTATTTCCCAACTAACAATTGCTTTTGGTTTCTTTACATGAAGTATATCCTGAAAGGGAGAGGATACAGACACTGTTATAGCTCCACAAAGTATTTTATATTGTGTTCTGATCCTTTTCGATCCCTTTGGGTTATCATCAAGAAAATGAACATAGATAGGATATTAGTTAATTAGTTAATAATGATTAATATGAGTCACAGATTCACAGTCTTTTTCAAAGACATAGCAATGGCTGAGACAAGAAAAAATGTAGAGAGAACGTGTTCTAGTCACTGGTTAAGCATTTTGAGGTTAGAGGTTACCCGCAGTCAGCTAGCTATAGAGGTTTTAATTCCTCATAGCTGTTTCTCATTTGAAGGATTTGAGAGTACGGCCAATTAGCATAATGATTTTCTTTCAGTGATTACCTGCTCACAAGGCATTTGAAGCAGTGTTATCTCTCTCTCTCTCTCTCTCTACCTTGAAGACTAAACTGAGCATCACAAAAGCAAATTTGCAAAAACAGCAAACCTCTCCAATGCCTCTTGAGCTAAGGCAGCTGACACAGTAAAAACTATTGAAATGAATGTGAGAGCTGTCAGGGCTTTCTCTGTGGTAACAGATGGATTGTTGATGGTTTAGGATCAACTATAAAGAAGGCCCATTCCATTCCATTGAGCCAGATTTAAATAATGATATCTTTGACAGAGCTCCTTTAAATATTCATGTCCATGTGTGAGACGAAAGCAGTTACCGTGGCAAGTGACTTACCAACGACAGAACAAAGTTGAGCAACGCCGTGCCGCTGTGGAATAGAACGGTTAGCAGAGTGGTCGTTGTGGAGATGAGAAGGCCGACATTCCGACTCATCACCACCCACAGAGACTCCAAGATCTGCAAACAGTACATGGCACATCTGAGAGAGGCAAATCAGGACATTTGGACTGGGAAGAGGTGCGTTTGTGTGTGGGTGTGTGTGTGTGTGTATGTGTGTGTCAGCATGGATGGAACAAGACAGGTATGTGACAAGTAGGGACATTTTGACTAGGAAGAAGTGTGTGTATGTGTGCCATTTAGTGAGGCTGACCCACATGAGGGGATGAAGACAACGTTGATGCCAGAGATGTTTGACATATGTGACAACCAAGTATAAAGACTCACACATTGTTGCAGCGATTTAAGGAACAATGTGCTTGGTTGTGTTTAGCCCAAGAAAATGTGTTCTAGTCACTGGTTAAGGTTTGAGGTTTGCTCCAGTCAACTAGCTTTGGAGGTTTTAATTCCTCATAGGTGTTGTCACACAATAGGCTACAATAGGCAAGAACACGAACATACAGGGTCCATGGCCCATAGTGCAGTGGTGGTTCATACCCTCAAGTATGAACGAAAACTGTTGTGGCTGAATGTTACGTTGAGTGGTGGTAGTGTAGTATGCAGGCCCTTTATTCACTCACGGATAGCAGGGTCTCAATGTTCTCCTGGATGAAGGAGGCGATGTCCTGCCAGTCCAGAATGTCTCCCAGCCAGCTGTTCTGCCTCTGCACGTGCCACTTATGGGGCCGATGGCGCCCGGTATGGGTGACATTCTGCAGCGCAACCATCAAAACATCACACACTGTGTGTGTGTGTGTGTATTGGGTGTCTGCGTGTTTTAGCACATAGAGGTGACACAGGAGTTTTCATATGTATGTCTGTGAGTAAGCACAGAGTTAGCACATACAGTAGATCTGATACTGGACTTGCTTTTTGTGTGTCAGTGTTTCTTTAAGTATCTCAGTGAGAAAACATCCGTGTGTGTTTTAGCACATAGAGCTGATAGAGAAGTGAGAGAGAAAAGTGTGTGTGTGTGTGTTTTAGCACATAGCGCTAATAGCCTAAAGAAATTTCTTTACACATGTCAGTGAGAGAGAAAAGAAGCAGAAGTGGTACAGTCTGTCCCTACCTTCACAAACCAAGAGTGGTACAGTCTGTCCCAAAGTTCCAGCACTTGCTTCTCTATGACCGCAGTGTGGTTCACTTTGTCACCTAACATTTTGTGCAGCTGTTCAGAGCCACGTGCACGCACACACACACAAACACACAAACACACATATGCTCGTACAAAAAAGATACTGTATATATATATATATATCATTTGTTTTAAATTATTAAATTAATTTAAAAGAAATTTCATCACAAAAATGGTCACCTTATGCGTTATCCACTCTCGTCCATGTTGGTAGACATTTGTTGCAGCCGAGTTTAAGGCATTCTGCACAACTTGTGCCTCAGGAAGCCAGCTGCCCATCCACACACACACACACACACACATTCACATACACACACACGCATTCACATACACCCACACACACATACAAACACACACAGTTGGGATTAAGATGGGACATTCATCACACTTTGTAAAGCACTTTGTGACAGCACTTTGCCCTCAATGACAGAAATGCTTTTTAATTATTGGTATACCAGCAGGACTACTGGTGATAGTGGTGACAGACAAGTTTAAAGGTGTCTCACTTTGCCCACTCCGGGTGGTTGGAGACCGTCTCATTGATCAGGTTACTTGTGACCTCGATGATGTGAACACTCTCGTGATGCACCTACATAGGTCAAAGGTCAGAGTCAAAACAGTGATGGAGCACACGTGGTGGCCTCTGACATGCTGCAAACAAGTGTGATGTGATGTCATACGGCAAGCCTGTGGGGACACAGTACCATGGCAGTGAGCAGCAGGGCCATTAGAAGAGTCCCAGTGACGAGTAGGCAGATGATGAAGATGCTAATGAGTTTGTCCAGGGAACGCTCCAGCCACACTATTATCTGCAGACAGAGAGAGAGGGAGGGGGGAATAAAAATAGATAGAGAGAGGGAGAGAAAAAAGAGAGACAGAGAGAGAAAGAGAAAGGAAACAAACAGACAGTGTGAAAGAGAAAGGATAAAAAACAGGATAGATAGAGAGATGAGAGGAGAGAAAGAGATAGAAAGAGAAGGCAGACAAAGAGAGGCAGAGAAAGAGAATGAATAAAAAAGGATGAGAGAGAGAGAGAGAAAGATAGGAGAGAGAAAAGATAAAAAACAAATAGAGATAAAAAGAGAGAAAGAGAAAGAGAAGAAAGAAAAATATAGAACAAAAACAGACAGACAGAATATTCAAAAAAGTGAGAGGGAAGTTGAAAGGGGAGAGAGCAAAACGGGAACACTAAATTAGACACAACCTTTCAAATGTGTGTATGTATGTGTGTGTCTGTGCGTGTGTCTGTGTGCGTGCGCCAATGTGACACTCGAGATCTGCCGGGTCCTTGTTCCAGCCCTTTTGACCCTTGGTCCTGAAAACCATGAGTCGGCATTTGCCTTGTCACCTCGCTGCATACCGTCTGCTTTGCACACACGCAAACACACAACACCCGAGGAACACACACATGCTGGTTAGGACGTTTGGGGAGAGAGGGGCTTAGTCAAAGCACAACTGCATTTCATGGCTGTGTTCTCATGGGTGTGGAAAAGCACAGCAGAGGCAACAGAGAGCTGTTAGTCGCCTGCGTGTTATTTGAATGCGTGACGCAGGAGGGAAAATCCCCTTGTGCGCTGACTCTACTAGAAACACTAGCCAGTAAATGACCTCCTCCTCACTGCATATATGTCATTGGGCTCGTATGGAAAAGCGAGCCTGCAAGGCTGCCCTGCGTTCCTCCTGGCGCATCTAATGCAGTAAATCTATGACGGCTTGAGAGCAGTCGTTACAGTTGGCTGCAAGCTGGCTTTTGAAACAAGTCAGAAACACACACACACACACTCACACAGACACACACACACACACATTGTGGTAAACATCGAGATAGAATACCTCGGGCACATTATCATGTTGTTATTTATAATGATGAGCACTATATGCTCAGACGTGCTCTCTTTAATAAGCTCAATATTTAACTTTCCGTAGTCGTCAATACTGGATGTGATTAAAAGATACAGGAAAGAACTGCAGTTCTGCACTCTGAGGTTGGGGCTTGTACTGTAGGCTAGGTATTCTATTTCCATGGTAACCATCACCAGGCAAGACTGTCCTCCTTGGATACGGTGTCTACAGAGGCGCCTCAGTAGGCCCCTACGTCTGGCGCTGAGTGTTTGGGCTGCCACCCAAAGTTTGCGTATATATTTATAGTGGATCCAGCTGGGCGACTGTCTGAGAGTGCAACAAAGCAGAGCCACAAAGCAACACTCCCACACACACACACACACATCCTCAACACACACGCACACACACACACAGACTCACACAGCACAAAAACACACAGAGGAGCTGTGGAAAGGCACTTTCATCAAACTCTGCATGGGCTCCTGAGTGAGGGGACAAATACTGTACACTATATTTGATAGACATTTGATACTGTGTGCAATTGTTTTGTTAAACAGTGAGTGTGTGTGTTTGAGTGTGTGTAAGTGTTTGTTTGAGTGTGTGTGTGTGTGTGTGTGTTTTGTTAAGCAGAGAGCCGTCTATATGGCCTTCCATAGCTCCAGTGCAGCAGTCAGTCAGCAGTACTGTAGCTGCGAAAGCGTGTGATTCAACAGAGCCAGAGATGGGGGGATGAAAGGGATGAGTAAAAGCATCAGACCAAGCCTCTAATGCGTGCGTGCACGCACACACACTCACAGACATATACACACACGCGCACACACACACACACACACACGGACACACATACACTCATGCACACATACACACACACACACACACACACACACATATGCACTCACACATACACTCGCACACACACACACACACGGACACACATACACTCGTGCACACATACACACACACACACACACACACACATATGCACACACACACACAAGCACTCGCACACACACACGTGCACGCACGCACAAACACACCGCCACTCCACCACGCGTTCCCTTATTCTGTGTTTTCCTTGGGCTGACTATCTGTTCGGGACTAGTGTCGAGGGTGTTTACCTGCTGGTTAAGCCAATGCCAGAGCTTTGGGGAGACAAACGAGAGAGATAAACGAGGGATTAGAGAAGAAGCAGAGAAAGAGTGCAGTCTCAGCAGCACATCACATGGTTTCCAGGCTGTGGGGCAGCATCAGGTCAGGTCAGACTTTGGGGGTGGGAGGTGGGGGTGGGGGTGGTGCACAAGGAGAGTGGGGGGTTGTGATAGGTTATCGGGATGGTTGTGATCCAGGCTTGGAATGCCATTTTGGAAGTTGCCTCGTGGTACATACGTGTTACATACTTGGGGTGGAAGTGACTCGAGACATTAAAGAGGAAGAAGAGGTGGGCTGAGGGGGGGTGGTAGAAGGGGGGGTTAACAAGGCATCACAACAGTATGTGAGGCATTCACACACACATGACAAGGTGTTTGAAACTTACGCTGAGCTTTATCGGTCCAGCTTAAGATGCTGTTAAAACTAGGCCCTTCCAGCACCAAATGTACACCCAAATTGCATGCCTCATTTGCCAGCTGTAGCCTCAAATACTGTATATCTAATACACACATCTACTGTGGAGTGTGTGTGTGGTGATTATTAGGCTTGCACAGTGCACTGTGCATGTAGCATGGAAAACTATGTCAGTGAATACTGTCATTCATCTAGGTCATGGTAAACCAGGATGGCAATGTATCTATGTGTTTATCAATCTATGTACTGTTTTTCCAATTTTTTTTTTAATTGAGGCCCTGATGACTGAATATTAAACCTCCAACAACAAAGGGAGGCTAATGACACAGTAGCACCAGCTTCACTCAGTCAGACTAGGTCCCAACCCCCCACCACCACCATATTCAGGGACTCTGCCCTAAAACTCACAGCATGCTACTAATATACTCCCACTGGCTCTTACGGTATGTTAACACACTCTCAGCACACACCCCCATGGCCTGTTCAGTATCTGTTCCAGAGACAAGAAGGAGTCGTGATAAGGCTTTTAACAGTACTGACAGGGGGCTTGTGTAAGGAGGCAAGACTGGAATGTGGCCAAGGCCACGAGGGCTGTTACCTTGGTGTCAACGCGGAGGAGGAACTGAGAGAGGCCCCTGATTGGTCCAGGCACAAGCACTTCCTGACGTTGTCCAATGAACTGATCAAGTCTGGCCCACCAGGAAGAGAGGGAGCGCTCTGCAAAACCCTTCAGACCAAAGCGCACTATGGCTTTTTTCAGAAGCCATACTAAAACACACATACACACACACACGTGCAAGCATATGTTTAAGACCATAGTGCAGTGCCAAAAGAAAACATTAGATAATCCAACCAATGCCATATGTTCAGACAATCAGTCATTAAACCACATAATCCACTAAATACAACCTTAAAACACACAAACAGAGACACCCCCACACACACAAACAGACGTGTTCATCAGAGACCATACTCTGGAGTCACTTGACAAACCTAAACAAAAACTTCTATACTAAAACCACAACCAACTAATACAAATACACACACACAGAAACACAAAGAGCACTGGAGAGAGAGAGAGAAAGACAGAGAGCAAGAGAGAGAGAGAGAGAGAGAGAGAGAGAGAGACTGTACCAGCTACAGGTATGGGGAGAAGCTGTATGATCCAGAGGTTGAGGAAGACCTGCACCAGGACAAAGGCCCATCCCAGTAACACAAAGTAGATGTCGCTGGCCCTCTTCTTTCGGCGCACAGAGCCCAGCACTGGACGGGCCCGCCGCCTATTTCCCCCAGCTGCCCCAGAGCCATCCACTGAGTCTGGAGTAGAAGAAGCCATCGCAGATGGACAAACACTTAAACCCACTCACATATTTACATTGACATTTATGCATTTAGCAGACACTTTTATCCAAACATACAACTTACAAAGGAGGATAACAATTAAACTACATAGAAGAAACCTTACATACACACACACACACACATATGAGCCACATGCATACACAAGTTTTGTTTCCTATTTTTGCCCTAGACATTTTTAACTTTATTTAAGTAAATGTTTTGCTTATTTTGCCTCTTTTATGTTGAACCTTGTGATGAACCGAGCATAACAGCAAGGTAAGATGGGGATTTACCTTTGTTCTCTTTTTACCATCAATGTGTGAGTGTGTGTGTGTACTTGTATGTGTGTGTATGTACCTTGGGGTGGTGATGTGTCACTCTTCTCCTCCTCTCCTTTGGGCTGTGCATTACTGCTGCAGGATATGGCCATGTAAAAAGTACTGGCAGCAAAGGACAAGACCTGTCCTGATAATTCAGCTGGCGGAGAGAGAGAGAGAGAGAGAGAGAGAGAGAGAGAGAGAGAGAGAGGGAACAAACAATAAATATAACACATTCATTTACTCTACTCCACGGAGGAATGCATCTAAATTCATGTCTCTCTCCTGTATCTCCGTCAACTTACAATATAATTGTATAAATCACAATATATTTGAATAAGTTTATATTAGTATTAGTAACAATAATAACAATATGTTTGTATCCCTCGAGGCGACTCACTTCTGCCAGGTGTCGGCTGCTTTTCCTGGGAGCCAATGATGAGCAGAACCACTGCTAAGATAAACACAGGAACCCTCCATGAGCCTGCCAAAGACACTACAACAGAGAGTGGAGGTGTTAGTAGGCAGCAGATTATAGATGTAATATACAGTAGTATGTGTAACATAATATAGTATAATATAATATAATATAATATAGGGTTATTGTTCAGTGAGTCATCTTCACTATAGCAGAATAACAGGGACTCAAAATTAAACTGCTGGGCCTTTCCTCATGTGTGGTAAACTACTGAGTGTACGTATCAAAGGCCATGGCTGAACATTAGCGTACACACACACACACACACACACACACATACACAAACACAACACACACACACACACAAGTCTTTCCAAGACATGTACTTTGTACACAACTCTGTATCTTAGCGTATTGTGTGAATCAGTAATATGCAGTGAAAGCTTTGCCATGTCAAAAAGCCGCAGAAACATCTTTCAGACTCAGGGAATGCATGCAGCCCATGTGTGAAAACTTTCCATAGCATTACCCAACTTTAGCGAGAAACAAACTCAAGATGTATTTGCCCAGATGTAATTTGGTCAAAATATCAGAATACCTATAGCTATTTGAAATAACGCACTGGTGGTGGTTTAGAATGCATATATATGTAAGTGAATCACTGAGGATTATGCTGATAGCATGGATGAAGATTCTTTCTCTGTACACTTTTTTACATAGTAGACACCAATACATAAGCAGTGCTTTCATAGAGCTACACAGCCAGCATAAGCAGTGGAGGGGGGCTTTGCAATGCAAGGTCTTTGCTCCTCAACTGAACTTGACACTAAGACCCAGTAAGCGTGCACAAACCCAAAAATCCACTCAATGAGGAGATAAGCAGAGCAAGAAAAGCAGAAAAATTAGGGATGCTTGCTGTGAATCGTAGCTATTTGCTCCTGGATGGTAATGGTCTATGGCTCTGAATGCTTCTGACATAAATGCTATATGCTTCACAGAGAGAGAAATGTATATATTTATGAGTTATACATATTTTTAAGATTTTCCTAAACAGGGTAGGCAGTGTGTACCTTGTCGCCGGTGACAGCATTTCACTGGTGTGAATGTGTGGTGTTTAGTGTTGCAACCTCTCACCAAGGTAGAATATAAGAACTGTCCACACGGGAACTGACATGGCACGCAGGGTCCCCTCCATCCCTGGAGTCCACTTGAAGATCACGGCCAGAACATAGCCAACCACTAAAGTGCCCACCTGATTGAGTCATAGAAAAAGCCATGCTTCCATGCCATTCTGTCACGTTCAGTTCTTTACTGTTATGAAGGCTACTACATTGTCATCATCCTAGAAATTCTAATAAGCAACATGTGATACAGAAGGAAAATACATTCACTCTTGCTAGTTAACCGGCATTTTTTTAAAGCACGTTGGGTCACATGAAGATTCTTCAAGAGACAAATATAGAAACATTTAGGAACAGCAGGCCTCAAGGATTTGGCTGAATTGAATGACATGCCACGCCCTCTTTTGCCCGAGGAGCGAGGAGCCGAAACGGGATTAAAGGTAACAGACAGAGGACAATAGCGTCCCGCCCATTGTGTACAGTAAAATAACATGCTAGTAAACCTTGTCAAATTCTTACCCACACTGCGCTGAAGCAATCCAGGGCAAGAGAGATGACAGTCCAGGCGTGTCCAAGGATCACCTCCATGCCAATAAGAGTCCAGGACAGGTAAAGCACATAAAGCAAAGGGGCTCCAGCAAATACAACCAACAGTACTTTCAACCGTTCCAGCACCAATGCACCTAGCATGTCCACAACATAATTGATACACCACACCGGAACTAACAACGTCCCCAGGACCACCGGTGTACCCGTCTCCTCAAGTCCATTAAGCCATGAACGGCAAAGTCGGGCGAGAGAGTACTTAAACGGGTGCAGGAACGTCCCGCACAGCACTGCCCAAAGCAGCGGACGAAGGAACGCCTCCAAAATGAAGTAAACTAGCACCGCCGCTCCGCAACAGATTGCCACAAAAATCATCGCCCCAGTGTTGTAGAAGGCCTGTTTGATGTTTTTGTCGAATTTGAGAGACATTGTTGGTTGACCGAGCAGTTGGCTGACCATGCCGACGGCAGGCTGCATTGACTCACTAAAAGACACATATCGTGGCCGGGCAGAGAGGGGTGTTTCTACCTCCGAAGCCTCGGCAACGGCCGGCTCCTCTTCTAGTCCGGAGCCCTCCGTGTCGGCCATGTTCGTAGTCTAGAAAGCTACTCCGTGTGTTACCAGCACCACGACCTCATTGGGAAGAATGTGTATGGAGGAGGGATAGAAAAGAAGGAGGGACACCGCAAACGTACACGGAAGAAGGCAAATTGGGTAATGCTTGCCTTCGTTTACACCCCGGCATGTACATCGAAGCGATCTCACTGAGCACAAGCAGCTGACAGCTGTTGGCATAGAAACGCCCCCTGAAAACCACGTGACGTTACGTTTTGCGACGTAAACAAATGAGAAATGCCTAAAACATAGTGCATCATGACCAAAATCGGTGTTAAATGGTTTATTATGTCTGCTACTAAAACCTAATAGATACAAAAAGCTAATGCATATTTAGTATATCAAAATTCATCAGTCACAGTGTAGTTTCGTCAGGATATAGTTATTGTTTCAGTATTCTACTTTGCAGTAGTAATTTGATCTATAGCCTATATAATGCATTCAAATACTGCATTCTACTGCACTTTTCACTGCATTATGTTGCATTTTTAACTGAGGTAAATATGTACATATTTATTGAAGAAAAATATCAGTTTTATCAGTAGTTTCATAAAGAAATAGGCCAACTAAAAATAGAAAATTGTTTTTTATATATTTATAAACTTAAATAAAATGTATGTAGTAGAAATTGGCAATGTATTAGTGGTGACTTGGGTTGGTTAATAAGCAGGGTATACAGACAGAAGTAAAACAAAAGTAGACTTCATCAAAATTTGCACATTAAAAAAATCAAGCAAATTGTTACAGATAATAAAGAGGTTTTTTTGGTCAAGTGTTCACATTTTGTAGCCATTCTGAAATTCCTTAATCTGAAGGAATAAAACAGGTTACTGAGTTAATGGGCAGTAATATCTTATGAGTTGATTTGACAAAATGTCATTTTTACAAAATGTGCAAATCACAGGATTCTTTTTAACCACTGAAATAAGTATTATACATTTGCCACACATACCAAAATAAGGTCATTTCACTAGTAAATTCATTTTCAACGTGAAACTGTGTTTTCTCCATGTGTTTTGGAGTGGGCAATCCGCACAGTCTTAAGGCCTTTCTGGTTGTGTAATTCTGTTAAAAACATTAACAGCATCAACATCAAAAACACTTTTGTGTTAAAGCTAACTACATGTACTGCAACTGCTTTTTACCTGAACATCGCAAAGGGATTTTATCTTGCTGATATGGTGGGAAGTCCGTGGCATATAAGGTTTTGTATCAGACCTTTCCAAAAAGATACCCTTTATGATCTCCCAGCATAGTTCAAAGACATGCTTCACACAGAAGATAAGCAGAGTTAGCCATTCAGAGTTCTGAGAATCCAGTGAATGGATTCCATCAGAATATTCAATGCATGAATTCAGTTCAATAACTTCCACGACAGAGTGCACCAGCTTTTGCACTTCAATATGATGTGGTACTTTCCCAATAAATTGATATTGCTCCTGAAAAGTCTGCTGAAAAAAAGGATTTTAAAACTAAGCAACAAGCCGTCAGATTCCTGTTTAAAGATTAAACAGAACCCCTGTGTTAACACTTAACAATCTCAAGCCTCACATTATTGCCTACATTATAGTCAAATATGTCAAGCTTTATAGTATTGTCTGTTAATACTCAAACATCTCAAGTCTGCCTATGTTAATAGTTATCAAGCTGTATAGTATTGTCGACTTAATCTCAAACATCTTAATTCATATTTTTGTCTACTTCCCATGAGGCTTTCCTATTACTGTATGCTCTGGCCTATCAAGTCATCATGAGCAAATATTTTAGGATCACTGCAACAACACACAGTGTCATCCCCGGTTAAGACTCCCCTTTTCTCACTAAATTGATGGATAAATGAAAAGAAGTTTCTTACCAAAACAACTGGAGGACATTTTTGAGACGTAGGCAGTAGCCCTTCTTCCATGATCTCATCAGGAGAAAACAGACTCGGGCAATTTTTCTTCATAACCATGTTTTTATACTGGCAGTAAAAAGATGGCTGTTGAGGTCTGTCTGTCACTTGGCATAAACTTTTTCCTTTTTTATTATTATTATTATTATTTTTAATTATATTAATTCAAAATATACATTTTATTTGTATAGTGCATTTTGGAGCTGAAAGACACATTCTAAAAACTTTATTTTGAATATTACCATGGTAACAGCATCATTTAAATCTCTGGCTCTGATTTAAAGTGTAAATTGCATGTTGAAAAGTTACAGAGTTAATGCAATGTAGTTATTAAATATGAATATTAGAACTGCCAAGACTTGTTTGGCATGGTCGGTTTAGAATATAATATGAAAAAAATTTACTTTTAACCGTGGCTTTAGCGCTACTTCTCACTTCAGCGTTACGTCACATGAGGAACTCGCGGCCAAAAACTGTGTCGAATGAATTAGAGTTAGGTGGAGAGTGACTGACAGGAAAATGGTTAATGTTTGTGTTTGTGCAGGATGTACCAATTCGGTGAAAAGTGGAAAAAGAGTCCACAAGTTTCCTAAAGAAATAAGTCTAAGACGGGCTTGGGTGAGATTTGTGGCTACTAAGCGGGCCGATTTTACTGCAGCTTGTGTGACACAATCTGCGGTCATTTGTGGTGAGCACTTCACGGCCGAGGATTACGACCCAGGCGATATACGTCGTTTGAATTTTGGCTTAAAACGCAAAGTTAGTCTCCTTCCAAATGCAGTTCCTTCACGGCATTCATTTCCATCGTCCTGCCCGGACATCCGTGTTAAAAGGACGCCATTCAAGACTCGGCGTGCTCACCGAAAACGAGAGATTGCTACGGTAAGTTGATCAACTGTTTTACAATATCTGGTAGCAGCGTTAGCTCAGTTAGTGTAATAATAAACAAGTACTAGTGCCACCTTGCTCCACATTCCTTTCGACAGTGTATACCATCTAACATACTGTGACTAATGCCATTTAGAAAAGCTTAGTTAATGAAAATTTTAAACAGTAAATGAAAACATCCATTAGTAAATGTTAGCATACTCAATCACATATCCTGTCTGTTGTCCTCCTCTAGTGGTGTGAATGTTTTATGCGCTAGTTGGAAAGAGTAATTTACACGTTTCATTATCTCTCCTCTTCTATTATGTTTTTTGCACTATGTACCAGCATTCGGTAGGTTTACTATGCTAAAAATACTTTATGTTCACACAGTTGAATGTTCCTAATCAGTTTAATGTGTTTTAGTATGAGACAGTTATTAACTATGTAAAATTAGCCCTTGCTAAGCTCTGTTAACTAGCATGAATGCTGCATCGCTAACTTTACTTTTACAATGAGGTAAGGTGTCATCTCTCCGTTTGCAGTTTTACCTTTTCTAACAATAAAAGAACGGTCTGAACTTACGTCTTGTTGATTGGGAAGGAGTTTAGCTGCCTGTCAAATGATACGTTGTGTGTGACAGAAGACAGAACAATAGTAGTGTAATGCCTTACACAGTAATATTGTAATGTTACAAATTAATTTTAAATGACAGTAATAATTTCTAAATGCCACATTATAGTTTTGAAATAAGTTGCCCAACATTAAAAATAAATATCCTGAATGTTTACTTTTTAGATTTTGGATAATATAACACTGCAAAACAACACCAAGCCTGAAACCCTCCCACCAGCATCTGACAATCCTGAGCCCGAAACCCTCCCACTAGCATCTGACAATCCTGAGCCCGAAACCCTCCCACCAGCATCTGACAATCCTGAGCCTGAAACCCTCCCAACAACATCTGCATTATGCCACACAAGGTCACAGTGTGATTTTCAGTCGGATGGAAAATCCTTTGGTAGGTTTTTAGGTTCTGTCTGTAGGTATGGCTCCATCAGTGATGTCTATAATGGAGGGTTATATATTCCAAAATAACATGCAAAACATCCATTATCCACAATACAAAATATGATCACAGAAGAACGGTTTTGTACCCCTAGTGTTGTTGTTTGGTAGTAACAACCACCATCATGTTCTGAATATCTTTTTTTCATACACCTGGTCACAGAATTCAGTTTACCCACCTCTCAAGTCACATTACACATTTGTATTCTGTATTTCTGTCATTGTGGTTATGTTTGTATAATGCTTCTCTATCACAGCTGTGCATGTAAGGCCCATGATGGTCAGTGTGGGAACCCAGACCATCGTAAGCAGAACACACACCTCTACACCTCTCACCAGTCCTGAAAACAGTGATGAAGAGGACATTTTAAACACAAGTGACACCCTTTGGATACCTGATGAAGAGAACGTGTCCTCGGATGGAGAGCCATTGTATGAGGAATCACCCCCTCATCCAAGTAACCCTGGCCTAAAGTGAGATCTTTGTGAAGTCTCTTTTTCTTTTTAGTAGATCTATCATTGCAAACTTTACACTCTACCTTAGCAACTTGTAATTAGTTTTGCTTTCTTATTCTCTCTTTTTGTTTTACAGTGGTCCTGATAAATTCATTGTGTGCGAAGGACAGCTGATGTCCCTGTTTAAAGTTTGCCCTGCCTGTTGTGGTGAATCAGATGGTAGCGTGGTGCAGCAGAGAGGCACCTTTATTAAAATAAAGCAGGTAAGGCCATATTTGTAAATTAAATGGTTGGAACTATTCATTTCAGCAATATGTGAAATCCATTTTGTCCTGGTGGTATGTTGATAATTTCTATTTTCTGTTAGGTCTGTGCAACATGTGGCTTCCACCGTTTCTGGCAAAACCAGCCCATTCTGAACAGAAACATGCCAGCCTGCAACCTCCTCCTAAGCGGAGCGATTCATTTCTCTGGGTGTCTGGCCACTCAAACTTTGAGAATGCTGTCACTATTTGGTCTGCAGTGCATCAGCCCAAATACGTTCTTCCGCCACCAGCGTTACTACACCATCCCCACTGATGTTTTAACAAAAATGTTTTAACCAAAGATTCTAGAGCGCTACGCCTTCACTCTAGAATCTTTGGTTTTAACATTGTCCACTGATCTGATAAAGAATAACCTTTACACCTGCTTAGCCAGTGTGAGAAATTATGCCAATGACACAGTTTAGCCTCTGCCCCCACCTCTCATTTTAGGCTCTGTGTAATATAATGGTGTTGCTTGTTCTCTTGGTCCACAGTTATTATATACAGTCTGTGGTCCACACAGTCTACACAAAACTTTGGCAGCTTAATCAGACACTAGGCTACAATTTATAAAATGAGAACAGTACACTCAGGGCTGCCAAAGCCTTAGAACCCATCACTGAACATTTCTGATGAATTCTCTGAAAAGAAGTGTGAAAGTAGTACTTTCGATATACCTCTGTCATTCCCATATAGCCTAATAGTTAACACCTGGCTTAAATAATTAGCCTACTTCTGTTCTGTTAACTTCTGTTAACTTCTCTTTTGTGGAATAAACTGGACAACTACATTTAAGGCAATCAGTGATCATCAGATGCATCTGGTTTGGTATTTCTTTTTGCTCTTACAGACTTTACATGGTAGGACAGTTATGGACAGGAGGAGGCCATTCACATATAATTTTAGTTGTTGTGGTAAGAACTCCCTAAAGATGTCCTTGGACAAAAAATTCAAAGTGCCAGCTACCCAACTTGGATTTATTTTGGACCATTTTTTGTGTGCAGTGCAAATTGGCTGTGCCACACAGTCACCCATGCTTGTTGAAAGGTATGCATATGCATATTTATTATGACACATTTCAAATATTGCATTTAATTATTGTAGCCTAAGATATAATGTTAAGGGGTTAAGTATTTGTGCATTCTGCTCAACGATGACATATCTAAAGTTCTTGGTGATCCCACCCCACCACATTTGGGAAAACTATAATTAGCCTACAATTTAGTGTAATAGCGCCACCCAGAGGGAAAAGTTTTAGCGATTGCCATAGGAACTAACGCAAACACGAACACATGTTTTAGCTTTTAAAGGCGACAATAAAAAAAACACCTAGGTGTTGCGCGCGCGGAGTGAGGTGAGTAGAATGTTTAGAATGTGTCGCGTATCATCCTCTTGTTAAAGTTCCATTATGTTTATCACAGAATAGTTTATTAGTCATTCATTCATTCATTCATTCAATTAAAATAGGCCGTTCATCAGTCTACCTATCTGTCCAACTTCAACTTCCTGTTTTACACAATTCGACATACCTCGCCAACATGGGCCTTTTAAAAATTTCTCTCATGTCTCTTGACAGTTTTGTTCCAAAGGCCTTGACTTGGCTATTCTCTCCTAATAAACCATCCTTGGTTGGATATGCCGAAATTCAAAGAAAGGGCTCAGTTATCAACAAACTCCGAGTCAGTGGACCCTGACCATTCTAAACTGGTTGCTAATAGATACCTGATCAACCGAAAGCTGGGAAGGGGGAGTTTTGGTACCATCTACCTGGTTCAGGACACGAAGGCTGTAGCAGGTGAAGGACTGTAAGTAGCCTATCTATCTTTGGCACTCAAAGGGCAGGGGAGTGGAGATACACAAGTGTAGGCCTATAGTTTTATGGTCTTGTAAAATTTGGTCTGCATTTATCCAATCCATGTAGGCTATTAGTAACACACGTACGGTGAACTCGTTCCATCCAGCATGATACTGGCACAATGCAATAAATGTCTCAGACACAATGCAAGAAATACTACATTTTTATGCACATGCACATACTTGTTCATAAACATGTATGCACTCACATTAGATTAGATTAATTTAGATTAGAACTTCATTGTCATTACATGTGTACAGAGTATTGAAATGCAGTTTAGCATCTAATCAGAAGTGCAAAAAGCAGTAAGTGCAAAACATACAATATGGAGTGTATACAGCATGAACAATATACAGTTAAGGGCAGTAATGTACAGTTATCTGTAAATGAGAGCGGAAGGAGGTAGCCAATAAGGTGTACAATGAGTACTCTACATATGTCAGCTTCAGTGTGCTATACAGATGGGTACAAATTGTACAAATACAATACAGTAGATAAGTATAGTCTACACTAAATGTATAAATATGAGATAAAGAGTTATGTACAGTTTTTTGAGATATTGTGTGAACAATATGGTCAATACAGATAATATATGTATATATATACAGCATGCAAGAACATACATACAGAGTGCAGCGAAGTGTGTGCGGGTATGAAGGAGCAAGAATGTGTGTGGAGGTATCTTCAGGAGACTAGTGGTTCAGTAGGGAGACAGCTGTTGGGAAAAATCTGTTCCCAAGTCTGCTGGTTTTTGTCTGAAGGCAGAGAGCACTTTGTTGGCAGGGTGAAGGAATGCTTAAGAATGCGGCGAGCCCACCGCAGACATCTCTTCTTGTGGATCCTCAATGTGATTCTTGTGGATCCACATCCTCAATGTGATTCTTTATAATTACATGCACATGTAGATGCATGCATGAATATGTGTTTATGTACACACACAATAATACAGATACAGACTAACACATACACACACACACACACAGGCTGTCGTGTCAATAGATTAATAAAATTAAATATAATAGGAATAACATCATAATAGTTACTATTGCCAATTACTGTTAATAATAACAACACTTCACCATTTGGTCACAGAAGAAAGACTTGAGTGATGGGCCAAGGTTATTTGAGCAGGATTTAATTATTTTTCATCACAGTAAAGTCCTAAAGGAAATCACAGTTGGTGGCCTGAAACCCAATGAGACTGTCCAGGCCAATCAGGAAGCTCAGCTTCTCTCTCAGCTGCACCATCCTGCCATCTTGAAGTTCTACACCAGCTTCCTCGAGAGAGACAGTTTCTGTATCATCACTGAGTACTGTGAAGTAAGGAGGTTCTCCCCACTTACCTAAGTAGATCTTAACCCTTAAAAATTCTGTAATGTCAAGACAGCAATGAAAAAGAGGGCAAAACACCTAAAGGGTTTAATATGTAATACAAAAAACTGGCTGGATGGTTTTACTTTTAGCATTGATTTAGCACTCTGCTCTCTGCAGCTTATTGTGGGCTTGCCATGCTTGATATCTTGTGTTGTTATCTCGTCTGTTATCCCTGATTTACTTTATTGCCCCATTGAAATTAATAGGAGAAATCTGGACAGTGATGATGTAACACATTTTTTTTGGCACACACAAACACACACTCTCTCACACACACACACTGATACCTCATGGACCCTATAGCAACTGCTAACTTTAAGTAGGCTACTAAGCATACAGTAACTAACATTGTTAGCATTATTAGCATATATGCTTATTAATATCAGCTAAGTTCACTGAGCATCACTGTTATCATCAGTCAGAAGTCTGAGTTTGATTTCCCACATCCTCCTGCCCGAAAAACATTAATGTTCCCTAGAACACAGATTTATGTTTTAAAGAGCCTGGGAACCAAAGTGCACATTCCCAAGGTCAACACATACAGTAGCCTACATATCATGCCATGTGTTAAGAAACCTAATACTTTACATCAATAACATCTGAACCTTATTGGAGCTCTTTAATGTGCTGTCATGGATTGATACATTGGTGTTCAGAACACTTTTATAATAACATTTTTCCAGCTGTATATGTCTTATGATTGTGTTGAAAATGTTTTCTTTTTTCATGTATTTCCTTCTTTATGTTGTTTACCTTTTCCACCACCTCTTCATCCTCCTTCATTGTCCCACTGCCTCCTCATCCTGCTCGAAGGACCGTGACCTGGACTGTAAGCTGGGGGAGCTTAGGGCTGCAGGGAGCTGTCTTCCTGAGGCACAAATCACTGAGTGGCTCATTCAGCTGCTGCTCGGAGTCCACTACATGCACCAGAGGTGAGGGGACCTCCCTTCTCTGTGTATGACACAGCTTTGTATTACTTACTGTATTCCTCAGCCTTGTTCTCCAATTCTACTTCCGTTTTCTGTCAGACGGATCCTTCATCGTGACCTGAAGGCCAAAAACATTTTTCTGAAGAAAAACATTGTCAAGATAGGTAGGCTCACTGGTAACTTTTGGGTTGTGGGATGTTTTCATTGAACAATCTCTCAAATGGTAACAGAAGTGAACACTGCGGCATATTCAGAGGCACTCAGATGTCGCCATTGTTGCATACTGTCATCAAAACAATCCCTGGCTATCTCCTGCATGTATGATGTTATTAAGTTCTGAAGCGTCAGCAGTGTAGATCACAATAGCAAAGATTGTAGAACAGAGCCCTCTAGAATCTTTGGTCACAGAATGCCGTTTGCCTCTCCAGGTGACTTTGGAGTGTCCCGTTTGCTCATGGGGTCATGTGACCTGGCCACCACCTTCACAGGCACCTTGTACTACATGAGCCCTGAGGCCCTCAGCCACCAGGGATATGATGCTAAGTCTGATATCTGGTGAGTTACATAATGATGAGGAATCATAACAGACCATTACTAAGCTCCATTGATGATCTCTGTTCAGGTACAGTGCTGTAGATGTGCCAAGAGTTTCTGATTTTTAAATGGATTCATTTACTCCATAATAAACAGATTATTTTGCTCTATCTTTTGTAAACCCTTAAAGCAAAGTGTTTGAAGATAACTCTAAACAAGTTAAAATTTCCATATTCCTGTTTCAGACCATGCAGGGTGTGGCTTGCAGTCTTTGGGCCCGATAATGCACACGGCGCACAGTGCTTTTGCGACTTGCGCAACCTATCATTGCTATTTTGTGCAAGCGCATTGTTGTTTTTTTCCAGCAGAAATGTACGTTGTCAATATAGCAGATGGCTTTGCGCTCTGTCGGGCGTGTCATTAAAAAGAAGGGGTGTGGTGCGGCGCATAGTGCGAATTTTGTATTTCACAAGAGGTAATTGTGAATTCGCTACTGACCAGAAAAAACCTGGTCAGGAATCATTCGCGCATTGTTCAAAGGCTATTTTACGGGCGCTTAGTGCTTTGTGCAGGCACAAGCTGCTTCTTTCATCAGCAGGAGCAAGCAGCTGCCCAGTCCTCGAAATATAAAATTCAAATGTACATCACATACATCACACCATTGTTATTTTATTAAAATATATAATATTTGCAAACCTTAGTTGATTGCAGTAAGCACTGAGAATTAATAAGTAGCCTAACTGATGGGCTATTTGACCAGTGGTGGACACATAGGGATGTAAATACACCTTTCAAGCGAGATTGTCAAGAAACAAGAACATCGTTTAAGTTAATATTTTGGTTATATATACTGTAAATCTCCCGTGACTTCACCTCGCGCACATTTCCTTCACATGAAAACATTTCGCCAAGTATAATCCGCCATCATAATACATAATATGCCATGGAACATGGAATGCGCCGTGCGCCGGACTTTTAAAGGGAATGAGAGTGTGAACTCTTATTGGTTAGTAACATGCTACGCCCCAAACACACCCATGACTAATTTACTCATTTAAGACAACCCATTTGAACAATGCGCCAGGCGTGATGTCCACATTTCCTACAGGCAATATAGCGCTCTGCGCTGGCCACTCCCCCAAAGAGAACTGCGTTTTAGACTTCAGACTATGCGCAATTGAACTTGAAAATCAGGCCCTGTGCTGTACACACGTTTGAACTGTGGTGTATTAATTCTAAGATTTAGTTATTTTTGCTTAGATCACCAAGCTAATATGCTAATCATGCTAATAAAAGACAAATAAACACGATAAATTATAAATATAAACTACTTTTGAAGCAGCTGGATGTTCTGGCCCACTCAGTGGCTAGTGGCTCACTCCCACGCTCCCCAGTCTTTCTGAAGCACTTTTTTTGACTGGCACACACACAAACACATTGGAATGGCTTCATTTTCCATCCCGACGGCTGCCAAGATGACACTGAAATATGCCTCTCTGTCAACATTTCACAAGATCCCTCATGTCATAATGCTCGAGTTGACTTTGGCATTGTAATTTCCCATGAGAGAAGAGAAAGGGAGAGAGAGAGAAAAAGACATAGAGAGAGAGAGAGAAAGACAGAGAGAGAGAGAGAGAGAGAGAGAGAATGAAAGAGAGAGTGTACGTCTAGTATTTTCTTTCATCAAGAGAATGTGTCTGCTGTTGCTCTAGAGAGACTGCAAGGGTGTTCACACTGTTATATACAGTGACTGGACTTGGATTAGACATAGTCTTGATCACATATGTTTCTCTCTAGGCAATATATCCATGTCCACATACTTCCAATGAACTCAGGAAAGCTTAATTACCATGGCATTAACATTACATAACATTATCTCCAAAGCTCAGTTACATACTGTATACACAGGAAATAGATGCGTAGAAAAATAGATTCCACAGAAACAGTCCTCCTGCAATGCCAAACAAAATTACATGGTATTTGTATGAAGGAAGGAATGTGAAAACTTTTCAGATTAAAAGTCCAATTGCTCATACTGAACACCTTGACTACCATGACCTGGATAAATGAGATTTTTCACAGACATTGCTTTGTTGTAGATTCATCAGACCAAAATGTTATATTTGGGTTGTGTGTACAGTAAGTTCGTTGTGTTTGCTTTTCAGGTCTCTGGGCTGTGTTCTGTACGAGATGTG
>JAGFZM010004798.1:4632-15523 GCA_017657215.1 Limnothrissa miodon | reverse complement strand
ATATGACGCTCATTAATAAGACGAGTATAATCAAGTCATGATTATATCATGTCATTGAAGACAGACTGTTTGTGCTCAGTCTTCCATAAGAGTGGGCTCCTGTGTGCTTCTGACTGCTCACTCAATGATTGTACAGTGTGTGTGTGTGTGTGTGTGTGTGTGTGTGAGTGTGTGTAAAAGTGAGCACTAACCTTTGTGTGTATTTGAGTGTGTGTGTGTGTGTATGTATAAAAGTGAGCACTAACCTGTGTGTGTGTGTGTGTGTGTGTGTGTGTATAAAAGCGAGCACTAACCTGTGTGTGTGTTTGTGTGTGTGTGTGTGTGTGTTGTAGGTATTCTCATACACGGCCAGTAAAGAGCTGAGGACGGATGATCTGTGCCTGGACGTCTCCAAACTGAACGGGCCCGTCATGATGCTCAAGTGTCACCACCTCAAAGGCAACCAGCTGTGGGAGTATGACCCTCTGGTAAGTGTGTGTGTGTGGTGTGTGTGTGGTGAGTGTCTGCCTATTCAACTGATAAGGATCTTTCACCAGAATGAAATAGTCTAGTAGTATTTTCTGTGTCAAGCCTAGATTTATAGTGTGTGTGTGTGTGTGTGTGTGTGTGTGTGTGTGTGTTCTCACATATGAACATAACCATGTTCATCCTACAACCCCTCTGAGCCAAGTATGCACATGTTTGTGTGATGGGCAAATGCCCGAGGGCAGAGAAGTCACAAAGCATCTACTTCAGCTCATTCACCCTCAAACCAGCCCCCTGTGTGTGTGTGTGTGTGTGTGTGTGTGTGTGTGTGTGTGTGTGCGCACATTTGTGTGGGTGCCTGTAGCTGTTGATTCACTACACCCATGCTTACTCAGTAATCGCACACATTCATACACACACACACACACAAACACACACATACACACACACACACACACACACACACACACACACACACAGTTGTGAGGGTTTTGGATGGAGGCTATTGTCATTCAATCTAAATGTCCAGTTGAATGCTCTTTTTAGAGCAAGGGAGAGAGATAAAAGACAAGAGAATGGGCTGAAGAGGGACCGGGGGTGGAGCGAGAGAGAGAGAGAGAGATGGCTCAGAGAGTGTGACTGAGAATGGGTTAGAAATCACTTCACATTCCAATTTCAGAAACAATCCTCCCTCCCCTCCCTCACACTCTCCTTCTCTCTCTCTCCTTCTCTCTCGCTCCCTCTCTTCCCGAAGAGGGAGAATTACCAGTCATTTTAGCCTAGAAGGCTGTTTTTGTGTGTGTGTGTGTGGGGGGGGGTTTAAATGAAGGACCCAAAGAAATAAAGGCCATCTGAAGGAGAGTGTGTGTGTGTATGCATGCGTACGTGTGTGTGTGTGTGTACGTGTTAAACTCAAGAGGATAAATCCTTAAGGTTCACTTACTGGGTGTCCCAACTCCACAAAGACAAACACTGTAGTCCAAATCTTTTGCAATGGGCAGAAAGACTAGGGTAGTGTGTGTGGGTGTGTGCACGTGTGTGTGTGTGCCTGCGCTCTAGGGAAGCATTATCTTTCCTGAGGCAGTTAAAAAAGGCCACAAGGCAGGTAAGACAAGCCGAACTGAAGTCGCTGCGGTGTGTGTGAGCAAGTGTGTACGTGCATTTGTCCAAATGTGTGTGTGCACCCAATCAGATTGGGAAACGCTGTGACACAGAGCGCTCATTGTGAGCGCCCCAACGAGTAAAGCAATCCCTCTTGCACACGCACACACACACACTTGCAAACACACACTTTGCCTATTCTTGTGCCCAGTCCGACCTTGTGCTTCGGTTTCAGCGCTCAAAGGATTTGTTTGGAACCGAACAAAACCAAACGAAGGCGTCAGCGTTAGTGTTTGTTTAATTACTAATTACCATGCTTCCGTCACACCCAGCACGTTTGCCGTGACGCGTGTTTGCCCAGGTAAACAGTGGCAAGCTGTTTGATTGTGTGTCATTACATGTGACCTGGGTGTGAGTGTGTGTGTGTGTGTGTGTCTGTGTGCGCGTGCTTGTGTGTGTGTGTCAGAAGGCAGGAGCAGTGGGGCAGTAACACAGTCAGCATGTAGTGGTTAGCCCCGCTAGCGACCTCTCTGTGCCGTGCTGACAAGAAAGGTCGCAGGTCAAGGTCACAGTGGCGTAGGTTGTAAATCCATATGAGTCACTTTTACATAAACACAACGCACACATGACACAAAACTGTCACGGCTGAGGATGCATTTCTGTTTACTGCTTCAGTTTGAAATGTCAAAGCTTCAGGGACCATCATTATTATTTTTAAAAATGTATTTATTCATTAAAGCTGAGTAACATCGTCAAATAATATATTAATCAGGTCGTACTTTGTACAGTTGTACTGTAATATAACCCCTATTTTAAAGGCTATTTTAACAGCTTCAAAAAAATCAGGTTGTGGACAGTGTACTGTAATCTAACGTGTGTGTGTGTGTGTGTGTGTGTGCGTGCGCATGCACATGTGTTTCTCTTTCCGTGTGTGTGTGTGTGTGTGTGTCCACAGCGGCTGACTCTGGTCCATGTGAACAGTAACCAGTGTCTGGACAAGGCTTCTGAGGACGACACCCAGGTGCCCAGCGTCAGAGACTGCAGCGGGGGACGCTCCCAGCAGTGGCTGCTCCGCAACGTCACCCTGCCCGAGATGATCTGAGCGCCAACACACACACACACACACACACACATATGTGCATGCGCGCAACACACACAAACACACACACACACACACATGCCCCCGTCAAGGAGACTGGGGCAGAGCTGGACAGAGAGACTGAGAGCTGGAGAAGGAGAGAGAAATTTAAGTTTGAGATGTTTTGAACTCCTCTTTTTTCCCCCCCTGCTTCGGTGATGGAAAAACAGATCAGTCCATTATTTCACCCAATAGATGGAGAGAGAGAGAGAGACGGAGAAAGAGACTCTGTCGTTTGGTCGCTGCAAAAAGAGATATCAGTTTGGTGCGCTCATCGTCCTCCACTGAGGAGCATATCAATTATGTTTACGAGACAGCCTTCCTTTCTGTGTGTGTGTGAGAGTGTGTGCGCGTGTGTGAGAGAGAGAGGTTGGGGTGGGGGGGTAGAAAGAATCTCTTTGGTATTTCTTATTTAAATCTTTTTAACATTTCAGAAGGAGAAGAGAGAGAACAGAATTGTGAAGAGTGTGTGTGTGTGTGTGTGTGTGTGTGTGTATGTGTGTGTTTTGGAGACATGCTCATTAGATGAAATGTGCCGGCCACAGTGGACCCCTCCAGTGAATGAGTGAGTGTTAGTGAGGGGTGTGTGTGTGTGTGTGTTGTGAAGGGGGGAGGATGGACTGAAGTTGCTCCACACCAGGGAAGCTGCTCCCTCTGTTGCCGGCACACGGAACTGCGATACCGGGTGACCTCACCTGTCAATCAAACGTCAAATCCACGGGGAGGCCCGCCCACCTTGAGGAAGGAACTCAAAGCGCCGATCATCACTCAGTCAATCAATCAATCAATCGAACAAAATCACTGATCAATACAGGACGCGCCACGGCTCTGAACGCAACTAGAACGAACACACACAAGGAAACCTCGATCGGTTCCAGACTCAAGGGAACGTTCCGATGACGTCCACCTGCAGCTGTGCGGTTGATTTTTCTGAACTTACTGATTTGGTGTCGACGATGCCCGTGCCACATAAGTGCTCATAGTTGTGTTAATGTTCCGCTTCTCTGTTTACCTGGTCTGTTTTTGTACTGATTTGTGGCCTGCGTCTGCCGATGTGTGTAGCACGTAAAAACACACACACAATTACACACACGCACACACTTATACATATACATACACAGAGAGGTCCATGTCTTCCAGGAGACCTTAACGCTTCCCTTTTCAGTCGATTTCTTGCCGTCATATCGTTTATAATCACCATTAAGGAAAACGGTGTCTGCATGTTTTCTGTCTGTGCATGTGTGTGCGCGCGCACTTGTGCACAAACATTGCCAAGGGCGTCTAGGTGAATGTGTATGTATGTGTGTGTGTACGTGTGTTTGCGTTTGTTTGTGCACACAACATGGACAATTCAGAAGAGATTGAAACTTTACCTTTTTTTCTGTTGACATTTCAGTTTACTTTGTGTACATCGTTTTGTTTTTGTTTACATGTATGTTTGTAGGTGTGTGTGTGTGTGTGTGTGTGTGTGTGTGTGTGTGTGTTTTCGCATATCTAACCTGTATGGCATTCGCAGCATGGGCTGCGATGTCATCACAGGTGTGTGGAAACAACCCCTGAGTGGTTGTTATGTGGATGCGTCATGCCCCCGATGCCCCCTGACGACCCTTGACCTTTCGTGTGAGTGAGAGCGCCTGCTCGTTGTGGCGAAGATCTTCCTGGCAAGATGTCCTCCTCTTCCTCTGAACTCAGTGGGCTGGGTGCTGTGTGTTATCAGGGCTCTCAGATGGGTTCATGTTCTTTTCTAGCCCTCGGTGGCTCTCAGTCTTACAGATCACAACCCTCCCTAAGAGCAGCTGTAGAATTATCCTAATGGTACTCACTGAACCTTTTCACTTTTAACACCACTTTTCTTTTTTGTTATTTTGTTTTGCTTTTGTTTAGTTTTGTTTTTCCAGTCTGGCTGATTCTGGCTGATCCAGTTCTGAGGTTCAAAAGAAGGAAGACCAGTCAAGTCCACTGGAATGTCAGGTCCAAAGGTTCTGGAGCGCTACTCTCCAACTTAGAATCTTTGGTCAGGTCACAGGACAGATGTTGAACCATGTTGCCATGGCGATGCAACCCAGTTTGAGGAAGAGCAAAAGCTTTATGTCAGGGTCCTCAGAGTCCAGAATCTGTCAGGCCTGACCTGGCTCAGCAGACATGCTCTTTAAGATCAAGTGATGGCCGCCCACTACATAGATAACATGCTCCTTCATTCAACGCATTTCTTGGCACTTAAGAGAAGTACGTGTTTGGAAAAACAGTACAAAAACAGACTCAAATTTTGTTGGGAGACCCTCGCTCACTCTAGGAATTCCTATTCATTCCCAACATAAGTGGGAAGCTTTTTTAGTGTCTGCCACTGACCTCACCGAGTCAGATGCCGTTCAGGGTAGCATTCCCAAGCACATGTTTCAAACCAGTTAGCAACTTGGTTGGTCGGCAACGAGCCATTGCATTGCAACCAGTTAAGTTGCTAACATAGTTAGCAACTATGTTTTTGGGACATAAACCCCAGGACAACACATTGCAACCCAAGTTTGAGTGATGTACAGTATCCTGTAGCCTACTAGGAGGCGCTAACGCTAACATTGCTAATATCCAGCTTCCTGTAGGTCTGATGATAGCTTTGTGCTTTGGACTGCCCACTGCCCCCTGCATCTCCACTCTTGTGTGCGTGAGAGTGTGTGCGTGTGTGTGTGTCTGTCATAGTTTTTTTATAGGAAATGGAGGGATGTGTTGAAGAGGTAGGAAGAAGCGATGACTGAGGAGTTCTCTCTAGGCTGGAGTGATCCACAGACTGGAGAAATAAAACAAAAAAACGTTTACACACATTCCCGAGTGGCATTTTTAATTTTGTTCGTCAGATACTGTAAATAAACATGCAGACACAGACACATCAACACTGTATGCAATTCATATTTATAGCCAATGGCAATGAATCAGAGAATTAGCACAGACTAGCAATTAAGCTACAAATTAAAAGCCCTCTTGGTTTCCTCTCCCCCACTCAAGCAGCACAGTTCCTGTCTGTCTCTGTATAAACACAAAAACAGAAGACACTTCCTTTTCCCACATCTGCACAGACTCTTTCTCCCACTGCCTCCACACACACACACACACACCACCACCACCACACCATGTTTTTTCTCTCTGCCTCCACACACACACCACCAGTAAGCCAGCTAATGCACACGCTCACACACCACGAGTAAGCCTAACTAGCACACCATGTTTTTTTTCTTTCTCTCCCTACACACACCACCAGTAAGCCAGGTAACACACCATGTTCTTTCTCCCACTGCCTCCAAACACACACACACCACCAGTAAGCCAGCTAACATACCACCATCGTTCTCCCCCTGTGCCTCCACACACACACCAGTAAGCCAGCTAACACACACACACTTTCTCCCACTGCCTCCACACACACACACCAGTAAGCCAGCTTACATACACACTCTTCCTCCCCCTGCTTTAACACACACACACACACACACCAGTAAGCCAGCTAACACACACACACACACACACACTTTCTCCCACTGCCTCCACACACACACACACCAGTAAGCCAGCTAACATACACACTCTTCCTCCCCCTGCCTTAACACACATACCACCAGTAAGCCAGCTAACACACCTTGTTATGTCTTCCCTTGTCTACGACCACCACTAGTAAGCTAGCAAATGCAGTTTTCCCATCTCCTGCCTTCATAAACACTATCAAGATGGTTAACGCACCGTGTTCTCCCCCCCGCCTCAACAAACTACCAGTACGCCAGGAAATGTGCCATTTTCTCGCCAAAGCTCAACTGTGGAATTGTACGATGTGTGTATGTGACAACCCCACACACACACACACACACACACAAAGCCCCTCATGACAACCCCCTCACACGTCACACACACACAACCCTGCTAACCCCGCCACCCCACACATACACACACACACACTCATCCTCATCCTCTCTCTCACTCCTACAAGCTTTGTAAATGGGAAGCCAATCACCTCTGATTAGCGGCACACACATTAGTCGCGTCACTTCATCAGTTTTCGCTGCAGCCTTTAATTGAATATTGATTATTCATTTGGTTCTTAATCAGTCCTGAGCCTTCGCTGGATGTCAAATGAAACGTGTCACCTCCACGCAGGTACAAGCAAAGTCATTCACTTGACAATCCTGTTTTTCTCGTCTGCGGTTCTCCTCCTAACAAACCTGCCAAGGCCATCAGTTAGTAAAAGCTGAATTGTCAAATGTCGTTGTTTTTTTTCCCCACATGTGAACCAGAATCCCTGAAGAGGGAAGAAGACCACAGACCACATATTTGTGGTCTCTGATGGTGGCACAATGACGGCCGAGTTCTGCACAACATGGAGAATGAGAAGAATGAGAAACACTGCGATGTAGGCCTAGAGGCGAGACCTCCTACATCTCACCCCCACACACACACACACCCTCCGCGCTCCTGGTGAACCCAGACACACACAAAGCTGCCTTTCTTCCAGCACGGCCACCTCCAGCTGCTCCACTCAGAGAGGTGGTGAAGAAGCCGAGCACAAGCCCCTCCACCTGGGGCTCAATGAGTGTGAGGGTTCCTGGCAGACACACACACATGCCGTTTGAGAACAATTTTTTATCACACACACACGTTGGGCTGAGAATAATTTTTATCATACACACACACACACACACATACTGGGTTGAGAATATTTGTTTTATCATAAACACACATGCTGGGCTGAGAAATAACTCTTACCAGGGGAGTAGAGGCAGACATACGCTCCGCCAGACATATGCTCCGCCACACATACATCAGTAGGCCTAGAACAGGACTGTTAGAAAAATCTGAGTTTTATACAATGATGGGCATCAAGGGAGCGATGGCATGTTTCCAGGCAAGGAAGTAATCTGACTGAAATTTGTTCCAAGTATTTAAGTCTTTTTAAATGTATTTACCACCAGTGAATGTCTCAGATCTTTCAAACTCTTGGAGATTGTTAAGTACTCAAAAGGCAATTGTGATTTAAAACTAGACTGTAGGCTGACATCATATACATGTATGTCCTCCATTGATTTAGAGCAGATGAGCTGCAATGCATAGTGGAAGAGGCCAGAGGTAGTGTAGTGAAGGGGTGGTGGATGTGGACCATAGACTGTATGGTGTGGACCTGCAGCCCCAGGGGACAGCGCTGTCACAGGCTGACAGGGTGAATCTTAGACAGGTGTGTAGTCAGTGCTTTCCCTCCATCAGAGGAGACACTTGCTGCCTCCTCTCCTGGAGCCTGTAGGCTTTGGAACGCTGCATCTCCTGATAGGAGGACGCATGCTGGGGCTGATGGAAGCGCTCCTTCTCAAGGTGAACATTCAGCGACTGCCTGAGAATTCTGATTCTGACTGATTTTTAGGTTACATCAGTAGAACATCAACAAGTCAGCGAATGCCTGCGCAGTCCAACAGACGACCAAGTTGACGACTGCATGTGAATTCTGAAATCTATTGGTCATTTTGTAGGTTACATCAGTTGAACTGGTCACCAAGTCAACGACTGCCTGTGAATTCTGAAGGTCATTTTTTGACGTCTGTTTGACTTGGCCATTAGGATCACATCAGTGACAGCCTGTGAACTCCATTTTAGGTTAGAACAGTAAAACAGAAGACACACAACTGTTCTACTTGAGAATCAGGAAGAGGTTTTTTTTTTTTTTTTACAATAACGCGCATCAGGGAAGAGACAGCATGTTTCACATAAAGATCCATCAGCTGTTCTAACCACACAAGGAAGTAGCCTGATTGTAAGCACAATTCCACGTTGACAAAATATGGCATTGGTCTTCCCATTTGACGGAGTCTACACTGAATCAGACCATGATTACACTAGAGCAGATAACCACTGACGTAAGACACCAGTCCAGACAGCGCAAGCACCAAAACAACCCAAGAACAAAATATTCCACCTCATCTCTAATGACAGGAACAACAGGAACTGAATGAACTAAAAGCTTGTCATGTCATATGTAAGAGTGTTGAGTCACTTCAGTCATAACCTGCATAAGGCAATGAGAACAATAAAAGGTAGGAGTCTGATTTCAGTATTTTCAACTCACTCACACACTCTTATTTTTTGACAGCCGTCTTTTTGAAAGCTGCTAGAGTGAGGGAGAACGAGTCTTTCTTAATCATCTATAAATCATCTACTCTATGTGTGGTACTACTCTTCGCATGACAGGGATACATGTCTGCTTGACCATTAGGATCATATGTTGTAGCGAATATACCCTACTGGCAATAGAAAATAAGTGGGTAACTTTTCAGTGTTACCCAAAAGCCAGGAGGAGAAACAGTAAGGTCAGCAAATTCCACAGCAAATGTGCAATTATGTGTGTCAGATACATAATTGGTGACTCAGAACAGAAAGCCTAATCTGCTTAATTAATCAGTGCTGATAGTAATAATTAGCTAGTGTGTGCCGTGGTTGTGACTGTGCTTCCTTTGTGTGTGTGTGTGAGTATGTGAGAGAGAAGAGACTTTATTTCTCTGCTCAGCTAGCTGAAAGAACTGGAGAAAGGGGTATGATGGTGGTGACAGGTTTTTAACACAAGAGTATTCAACGTCCACTCTGCGGCACGTACTCCTGCCCACACACACAAACACACACATACACATCTCCCTGAAGTCTCACACCTCATCAGTCTGTTCTCCTGTCATTTACTGGATGAGTGCACCCTGAAATGAAGCCATCAGAAAAGCAAAAGCATTTAGACAGACAGAGTGCAGGAGAAAGGGACAGAGAAAGAGAGGGGGAAAGAAAGATAGAGAGAGAGAGAAAGGAAGGGAAATGATTGCCACAGAAAGAGAGCGAATGAGAGGTATGAGAAGGCTGAGAGTGAAGAAGACGGCTCTGTTCTACTCTCTGCTCCCTTACTCCCTCAGCTCTATCTAGTCAGGGACAGGAGCAGTAGGTGAGACAGGCGAGGAGAGGTGGAGGGAAAGCAAGTCAATATTCCAAGCCAAGTGAAAGAGCACTGATCGATTTTAATCACGCTTCTCCAGAGGGCGGGAGAGGTCACTCAAAGGATGGCCTCGGACGAGGTCACAGAAGGACCCTTGTTTGTCTGTGAGCAGCGACCTCATCAGCCAGCAATGACCTCTGATATGTTGCAAGGTCACAGCCTTTGGCCTGTGCTGTAATAGGAGCCGATAATAACAGGCCCATTGATGCTGGCTCACAGACAGGGGCGTAGCACCAAATCCTGTACACAAGTTACCATTTTTAATCTTTCAATATATTAATATTTAAAGGAAAATAAAACCACAGCCTTTAAAAGGGACCTCCCACCACTATTACACCTCATGAGGCATTAGCGGGAAAAGCTCATCTGTGCACGACACGTGTGGACATACACGAGATGCTCTAGGACTAGGTTCTAAACAGGGCCGCCCATTGCTGCCCGTTACAAAGTCACCAGCTCATCTCTTATGCCCAGGCTACAGTGGCAAAAGTATCAAACTAATGTAACAAAACATAACTTAACTCACACAATAGTGTGTGAGCGAGACGGAGCTGCGTCATTCTGTTACATTTGTTTGTTTGCGGTGATCCCCGTAGAGAGTCCACATGCTCCCATTTCTGGGCACCAAGAGCGGGAATGCCGAGGGCAAATAGCTGCCCTCTGGTGTCTGAAATGTGCCTCGTGTGGAAAATACGATCCAGCCGTCAACTCCAAATACAGCCAAATGCCTCTTCCTCCACAAACCGCACAGATCATCCGATCCTTCCCCATTCCTCTCCCATTGTCTATTGTCTGAGTCAGCTGTAACCAAAGCAGGCCAAATAAACGAAGACGATCCCCGAAAACAAGACGCACATTCATGCACGGCCACACGTAAATGACTCTCTGTGCGCCTAACTGTGCGGTCTGCACAAAGAAAACACAGAAATGCCATCATTTATCAAAAAGAAAAAAGAGCATCTGTTCTTCGGAGGGAAATATATACCTGAAATAGATACCTTAAGGATTTTGCATGTGGTGGACAAGTGACTTGACTTAATGACTGAAGCTTCTGTCGTTTTTCCGGAGTGCGTTTCCTGAGGGCATTCTTAAATAACTACCATCTGAGAGCGACAGACTCCTTTTAAACACCCCTTAAGGCACACCCGCCCATATCTGGGACGCCCCCCCCCCCCCCCCCCCCCCCCCCC
>JAGFZM010004797.1:4629-15527 GCA_017657215.1 Limnothrissa miodon | reverse complement strand
ATATGACGCTCATTAATAAGACGAGTATAATCAAGTCATGATTATATTATGTCATTGAAGACAGACTGTTTGTGCTCAGTCTTCCATAAGAGTGGGCTCCTGTGTGCTTCTGACTGCTCACTCAATGATTGTACAGTGTGTGTGTGTGTGTGTGTGTGTGTGTGTGAGTGTGTGTAAAAGTGAGCACTAACCTGTGTGTGTATTTGAGTGTGTGTGTGTGTGTATGTATAAAAGTGAGCACTAACCTGTGTGTGTGTGTGTGTGTGTGTGTGTGTATAAAAGCGAGCACTAACCTGTGTGTGTGTTTGTGTGTGTGTGTGTGTGTGTTGTAGGTATTCTCATACACGGCCAGTAAAGAGCTGAGGACGGATGATCTGTGCCTGGACGTCTCCAAACTGAACGGGCCCGTCATGATGCTCAAGTGTCACCACCTCAAAGGCAACCAGCTGTGGGAGTATGACACTCTGGTAAGTGTGTGTGTGTGGTGTGTGTGTGGTGAGTGTCTGCCTATTCAACTGATAAGGATCTTTCACCAGAATGAAATAGTCTAGTAGTATTTTCTGTGTCAAGCCTAGATTTATAGTGTGTGTGTGTGTGTGTGTGTGTGTGTGTGTGTGTGTTCTCACATATGAACATAACCATGTTCATCCTACAACCCCTCTGAGCCAAGTATGCACATGTTTGTGTGATGGGCAAATGCCCGAGGGCAGAGAAGTCACAAAGCATCTACTTCAGCTCATTCACCCTCAAACCAGCCCCCTGTGTGTGTGTGTGTGTGTGTGTGTGTGTGTGTGTGTGTGTGTGCGCACATTTGTGTG
Organism: Limnothrissa miodon; assembly: GCA_017657215.1. Lineage (NCBI taxonomy): Eukaryota > Metazoa > Chordata > Actinopteri > Clupeiformes > Clupeidae > Limnothrissa > Limnothrissa miodon. Next base: position 14,709 of record JAGFZM010004797.1, on the reverse strand, counting down.
GGTGCCTGTAGCTGTTGATTCACTACACCCATGCTTACTCAGTAATCGCACACATTCATACACACACACACACACAAACACACACATACACACACACACACACACACACACACACACACACACACAGTTGTGAGGGTTTTGGATGGAGGCTATTGTCATTCAATCTAAATGTCCAGTTGAATGCTCTTTTTAGAGCAAGGGAGAGAGATAAAAGACAAGAGAATGGGCTGAAGAGGGACCGGGGGTGGAGCGAGAGAGAGAGAGAGAGAGAGATGGCTCAGAGAGTGTGACTGAGAATGGGTTAGAAATCACTTCACATTCCAATTTCAGAAACAATCCTCCCTCCCCTCCCTCACACTCTCCTTCTCTCTCTCTCCTTCTCTCTCGCTCCCTCTCTTCCCGAAGAGGGGGAATTACCAGTCATTTTAGCCTAGAAGGCTGTTTTTGTGTGTGTGTGTGTGGGGGGGGGTTTAAATGAAGGACCCAAAGAAATAAAGGCCATCTGAAGGAGAGTGTGTGTGTGTATGCATGCGTACGTGTGTGTGTGTGTGTGTACGTGTTAAACTCAAGAGGATAAATCCTTAAGGTTCACTTACTGGGTGTCCCAACTCCACAAAGACAAACACTGTAGTCCAAATCTTTTGCAATGGGCAGAAAGACTAGGGTAGTGTGTGTGGGTGTGTGCACGTGTGTGTGTGTGCCTGCGCTCTAGGGAAGCATTATCTTTCCTGAGGCAGTTAAAAAAGGCCACAAGGCAGGTAAGACAAGCCGAACTGAAGTCGCTGCGGTGTGTGTGAGCAAGTGTGTACGTGCATTTGTCCAAATGTGTGTGTGCACCCAATCAGATTGGGAAACGCTGTGACACAGAGCGCTCATTGTGAGCGCCCCAACGAGTAAAGCAATCCCTCTTGCACACGCACACACACACACTTGCAAACACACACTTTGCCTATTCTTGTGCCCAGTCCGACCTTGTGCTTCGGTTTCAGCGCTCAAAGGATTTGTTTGGAACCGAACAAAACCAAACGAAGGCGTCAGCGTTAGTGTTTGTTTAATTACTAATTACCATGCTTCCGTCACACCCAGCACGTTTGCCGTGACGCGTGTTTGCCCAGGTAAACAGTGGCAAGCTGTTTGATTGTGTGTCATTACATGTGACCTGGGTGTGAGTGTGTGTGTGTGTGTGTGTCTGTGTGCGCGTGCTTGTGTGTGTGTGTCAGAAGGCAGGAGCAGTGGGGCAGTAACACAGTCAGCATGTAGTGGTTAGCCCCGCTAGCGACCTCTCTGTGCCGTGCTGACAAGAAAGGTCGCAGGTCAAGGTCACAGTGGCGTAGGTTGTAAATCCATATGAGTCACTTTTACATAAACACAACGCACACATGACACAAAACTGTCACGGCTGAGGATGCATTTCTGTTTACTGCTTCAGTTTGAAATGTCAAAGCTTCAGGGACCATCATTATTATTTTTAAAAATGTATTTATTCATTAAAGCTGACTAACAACGTCAAATAATATATTAATCAGGTCGTACTTTGTACAGTTGTACTGTAATATAACCCCTATTTTAAAGGCTATTTTAACAGCTTCAAAAAAATCAGGTTGTGGACAGTGTACTGTAATCTAACGTGTGTGTGTGTGTGTGTGTGTGTGCGTGCGCATGCACATGTGTTTCTCTTTCCGTGTGTGTGTGTGTGTGTGTGTCCACAGCGGCTGACTCTGGTCCATGTGAACAGTAACCAGTGTCTGGACAAGGCTTCTGAGGACGACACCCAGGTGCCCAGCGTCAGAGACTGCAGCGGGGGACGCTCCCAGCAGTGGCTGCTCCGCAACGTCACCCTGCCCGAGATGATCTGAGCGCCAACACACACACACACACACACACACTTATGTGCATGCGCGCAACACACACAAACACACACACACACACACATGCCCCCGTCAAGGAGACTGGGGCAGAGCTGGACAGAGAGACTGAGAGCTGGAGAAGGAGAGAGAAATTTAAGTTTGAGATGTTTTGAACTCCTCTTTTTTCCCCCCCTGCTTCGGTGATGGAAAAACAGATCAGTCCATTATTTCACCCAATAGATGGAGAGAGAGAGAGAGACGGAGAAAGAGACTCTGTCGTTTGGTCGCTGCAAAAAGAGATATCAGTTTGGTGCGCTCATCGTCCTCCACTGAGGAGCATATCAATTATGTTTACGAGACAGCCTTCCTTTCTGTGTGTGTGTGAGAGTGTGTGCGCGTGTGTGAGAGAGAGAGGTTGGGGTGGGGGGGTAGAAAGAATCTCTTTGGTATTTCTTATTTAAATCTTTTTAACATTTCAGAAGGAGAAGAGAGAGAACAGAATTGTGAAGAGTGTGTGTGTGTGTGTGTGTGTGTGTGTGTATGTGTGTGTTTTGGAGACATGCTCATTAGATGAAATGTGCCGGCCACAGTGGACCCCTCCAGTGAATGAGTGAGTGTTAGAGAGGGGTGTGTGTGTGTGTGTGTTGTGAAGGGGGGAGGATGGACTGAAGTTGCTCCACACCAGGGAAGCTGCTCCCTCTGTTGCCGGCACACGGAACTGCGATACCGGGTGACCTCACCTGTCAATCAAACGTCAAATCCACGGGGAGGCCCGCCCACCTTGAGGAAGGAACTCAAAGCGCCGATCATCACTCAGTCAATCAATCAATCAATCGAACAAAATCACTGATCAATACAGGACGCGCCACGGCTCTGAACGCAACTAGAACGAACACACACAAGGAAACCTCGATCGGTTCCAGACTCAAGGGAACGTTCCGATGACGTCCACCTGCAGCTGTGCGGTTGATTTTTCTGAACTTACTGATTTGGTGTCGACGATGCCCGTGCCACATAAGTGCTCATAGTTGTGTTAATGTTCCGCTTCTCTGTTTACCTGGTCTGTTTTTGTACTGATTTGTGGCCTGCGTCTGCCGATGTGTGTAGCACGTAAAAACACACACACAAATACACACACGCACACACTTATACATATACATACACAGAGAGGTCCATGTCTTCCAGGAGACCTTAACGCTTCCCTTTTCAGTCGATTTCTTGCCGTCATATCGTTTATAATCACCATTAAGGAAAACGGTGTCTGCATGTTTTCTGTCTGTGCATGTGTGTGCGCGCGCACTTGTGCACAAACATTGCCAAGGGCGTCTAGGTGAATGTGTATGTATGTGTGTGTGTACGTGTGTTTGCGTTTGTTTGTGCACACAACATGGACAATTCAGAAGAGATTGAAACTTTACCTTTTTTTCTGTTGACATTTCAGTTTACTTTGTGTACATCGTTTTGTTTTTGTTTACATGTATGTTTGTAGGTGTGTGTGTGTGTGTGTGTGTGTGTGTGTGTGTGTGTGTTTTCGCATATCTAACCTGTATGGCATTCGCAGCATGGGCTGCGATGTCATCACAGGTGTGTGGAAACAACCCCTGAGTGGTTGGTATGTGGATGCGTCATGCCCCCGATGCCCCCTGACGACCCTTGACCTTTCGTGTGAGTGAGAGCGCCTGCTCGTTGTGGCGAAGATCTTCCTGGCAAGATGTCCTCCTCTTCCTCTGAACTCAGTGGGCTGGGTGCTGTGTGTTATCAGGGCTCTCAGATGGGTTCATGTTCTTTTCTAGCCCTCGGTGGCTCTCAGTCTTACAGATCACAACCCTCCCTAAGAGCAGCTGTAGAATTATCCTAATGGTACTCACTGAACCTTTTCACTTTTAACACCACTTTTCTTTTTTGTTATTTTGTTTTGCTTTTGTTTAGTTTTGTTTTTCCAGTCTGGCTGATTCTGGCTGATCCAGTTCTGAGGTTCAAAAGAAGGAAGACCAGTCAAGTCCACTGGAATGTCAGGTCCAAAGGTTCTGGAGCGCTACTCTCCAACTTAGAATCTTTGGTCAGGTCACAGGACAGATGTTGAACCATGTTGCCATGGCGATGCAACCCAGTTTGAGGAAGAGCAAAAGCTTTATGTCAGGGTCCTCAGAGTCCAGAATCTGTCAGGCCTGACCTGGCTCAGCAGACATGCTCTTTAAGATCAAGTGATGGCCGCCCACTACATAGATAACATGCTCCTTCATTCAACGCATTTCTTGGCACTTAAGAGAAGTACGTGTTTGGAAAAACAGTACAAAAACAGACTCAAATTTTGTTGGGAGACCCTCGCTCACTCTAGGAATTCCTATCCATTCCCAACATAAGTGGGAAGCTTTTTTAGTGTCTGCCACTGACCTCACCGAGTCAGATGCCGTTCAGGGTAGCATTCCCAAGCACATGTTTCAAACCAGTTAGCAACTTGGTTGGTCGGCAACGAGCCATTGCATTGCAACCAGTTAAGTTGCTAACATAGTTAGCAACTATGTTTTTGGGACATAAACCCCAGGACAACACATTGCAACCCAAGTTTGAGTGATGTACAGTATCCTGTAGCCTACTAGGAGGCGCTAACGCTAACATTGCTAATATCCAGCTTCCTGTAGGTCTGATGATAGCTTTGTGCTTTGGACTGCCCACTGCCCCCTGCATCTCCACTCTTGTGTGCGTGAGAGTGTGTGCGTGTGTGTGTGTCTGTCATAGTTTTTTTATAGGAAATGGAGGGATGTGTTGAAGAGGTAGGAAGAAGCGATGACTGAGGAGTTCTCTCTAGGCTGGAGTGATCCACAGACTGGAGAAATAAAACAAAAAAACGTTTACACACATTCCCGAGTGGCATTTTTAATTTTGTTCGTCAGATACTGTAAATAAACATGCAGACACAGACACATCAACACTGTATGCAATTCATATTTATAGCCAATGGCAATGAATCAGAGAATTAGCACAGACTAGCAATTAAGCTACAAATTAAAAGCCCTCTTGGTTTCCTCTCCCCCACTCAAGCAGCACAGTTCCTGTCTGTTTCTGTATAAACACAAAAACAGAAGACACTTCCTTTTCCCACATCTGCACAGACTCTTTCTCCCACTGCCTCCACACACACACACACACACCACCACCACCACACCATGTTTTTTCTCTCTGCCTCCACACACACACCACCAGTAAGCCAGCTAATGCACACGCTCACACACCACGAGTAAGCCTAACTAGCACACCATGTTTTTTTTCTTTCTCTCCCTACACACACCACCAGTAAGCCAGGTAACACACCATGTTCTTTCTCCCACTGCCTCCAAACACACACACACCACCAGTAAGCCAGCTAACATACCACCATCGATCTCCCCCTGTGCCTCCACACACACACCAGTAAGCCAGCTAACACACACACACTTTCTCCCACTGCCTCCACACACACACACCAGTAAGCCAGCTTACATACACACTCTTCCTCCCCCTGCCTTAACACACACACACACACACACCAGTAAGCCAGCTAACACACACACACACACACACTTTCTCCCACTGCCTCCACACACACACACACCAGTAAGCCAGCTAACATACACACTCTTCCTCCCCCTGCCTTAACACACATACCACCAGTAAGCCAGCTAACACACCATGTTATGTCTTCCCTTGTCTACGACCACCACTAGTAAGCTAGCAAATGCAGTTTTCCCATCTCCTGCCTTCATAAACACTATCAAGATGGTTAACGCACCGTGTTCTCCCCCCCGCCTCAACAAACTACCAGTACGCCAGGAAATGTGCCATTTTCTCGCCAAAGCTCAACTGTGGAATTGTACGATGTGTGTATGTGACAACCCCACACACACACACACACACACACAAAGCCCCTCATGACAACCCCCTCACACGTCACACACACACAACCCTGCTAACCCCGCCAACCCACACATACACACACACACACTCATCCTCATCCTCTCTCTCACTCCTACAAGCTTTGTAAATGGGAAGCCAATCACCTCTGATTAGCGGCACACACATTAGTCGCGTCACTTCATCAGTTTTCGCTGCAGCCTTTAATTGAATATTGATTATTCATTTGGTTCTTAATCAGTCCTGAGCCTTCGCTGGATGTCAAATGAAACGTGTCACCTCCACGCAGGTACAAGCAAAGTCATTCACTTGACAATCCTGTTTTTCTCGTCTGCGGTTCTCCTCCTAACAAACCTGCCAAGGCCATCAGTTAGTAAAAGCTGAATTGTCAAATGTCGTTGTTTTTTTTCCCCACATGTGAACCAGAATCCCTGAAGAGGGAAGAAGACCACAGACCACATATTTGTGGTCTCTGATGGTGGCACAATGACGGCCGAGTTCTGCACAACATGGAGAATGAGAAGAATGAGAAACACTGCGATGTAGGCCTAGAGGCGAGACCTCCTACATCTCACCCCCACACACACACACACCCTCCGCGCTCCTGGTGAACCCAGACACACACAAAGCTGCCTTTCTTCCAGCACGGCCACCTCCAGCTGCTCCACTCAGAGAGGTGGTGAAGAAGCCGAGCACAAGCCCCTCCACCTGGGGCTCAATGAGTGTGAGGGTTCCTGGCAGACACACACACATGCCGTTTGAGAACAATTTTTTATCACACACACACGTTGGGCTGAGAATAATTTTTATCATACACACACACACACACACACATACTGGGTTGAGAATATTTTTTTTATCATAAACACACATGCTGGGCTGAGAAATAACTCTTACCAGGGGAGTAGAGGCAGACATACGCTCCGCCAGACATATGCTCCGCCACACATACATCAGTAGGCCTAGAACAGGACTGTTAGAAAAATCTGAGTTTTATACAATGATGGGCATCAAGGGAGCGATGGCATGTTTCCAGGCAAGGAAGTAATCTGACTGAAATTTGTTCCAAGTATTTAAGTCTTTTTAAATGTATTTACCACCAGTGAATGTCTCAGATCTTTCAAACTCTTGGAGATTGTTAAGTACTCAAAAGGCAATTGTGATTTAAAACTAGACTGTAGGCTGACATCATATACATGTATGTCCTCCATTGATTTAGAGCAGATGAGCTGCAATGCATAGCGGAAGAGGCCAGAGGTAGTGTAGTGAAGGGGTGGTGGATGTGGACCATAGACTGTATGGTGTGGACCTGCAGCCCCAGGGGACAGCGCTGTCACAGGCTGACAGGGTGAATCTTAGACAGGTGTGTAGTCAGTGCTTTCCCTCCATCAGAGGAGACACTTGCTGCCTCCTCTCTTGGAGCCTGTAGGCTTTGGAACGCTGCATCTCCTGATAGGAGGACGCATGCTGGGGCTGATGGAAGCGCTCCTTCTCAAGGTGAACATTCAGCGACTGCCTGAGAATTCTGATTCTGACTGATTTTTAGGTTACATCAGTAGAACATCAACAAGTCAGCGAATGCCTGCGCAGTCCAACAGACGACCAAGTTGACGACTGCATGTGAATTCTGAAATCTATTGGTCATTTTGTAGGTTACATCAGTTGAACTGGTCACCAAGTCAACGACTGCCTGTGAATTCTGAAGGTCATTTTTTGACGTCTGTTTGACTTGGCCATTAGGATCACATCAGTGACAGCCTGTGAACTCCATTTTAGGTTAGAACAGTAAAACAGAAGACACACAACTGTTCTACTTGAGAATCAGGAAGAGGTTTTTTTTTTTTTTTTTACAATAACGCGCATCAGGGAAGAGACAGCATGTTTCACATAAAGATCCATCAGCTGTTCTAACTACACAAGGAAGTAGCCTGATTGTAAGCACAATTCCACGTTGACAAAATATGGCATTGGTCTTCCCATTTGACGGAGTCTACACTGAATCAGACCATGATTACACTAGAGCAGATAACCACTGACGTAAGACACCAGTCCAGACAGCGCAAGCACCAAAACAACCCAAGAACATAATATTCCACCTCATCTCTAATGACAGGAACAACAGGAACTGAATGAACTAAAAGCTTGTCATGTCATATGTAAGAGTGTTGAGTCACTTCAGTCATAACCTGCATAAGGCAATGAGAACAATAAAAGGTAGGAGTCTGATTTCAGTATTTTCAACTCACTCACACACTCTTATTTTTTGACAGCCGTCTTTTTGAAAGCTGCTAGAGTGAGGGAGAACGAGTCTTTCTTAATCATCTATAAATCATCTACTCTATGTGTGGTACTACTCTTCGCATGACAGGGATACATGTCTGCTTGACCATTAGGATCATATGTTGTAGCGAATATACCCTACTGGCAATAGAAAATAAGTGGGTAACTTTTCAGTGTTACCCAAAAGCCAGGAGGAGAAACAGTAAGGTCAGCAAATTCCACAGCAAATGTGCAATTATGTGTGTCAGATACATAATTGGTGACTCAGAACAGAAAGCCTAATCTGCTTAATTAATCAGTGCTGATAGTAATAATTAGCTAGTGTGTGCCGTGGTTGTGACTGTGCTTTCTTTGTGTGTGTGTGTGAGTATGTGAGAGAGAAGAGACTTTATTTCTCTGCTCAGCTAGCTGAAAGAACTGGAGAAAGGGGTATGATGGTGGTGACAGGTTTTTAACACAAGAGTATTCAACGTCCACTCTGCGGCACGTACTCCTGCCCACACACACAAACACACACATACACATCTCCCTGAAGTCTCACACCTCATCAGTCTGTTCTCCTGTCATTTACTGGATGAGTGCACCCTGAAATGAAGCCATCAGAAAAGCAAAAGCATTTAGACAGACAGAGTGCAGGAGAAAGGGACAGAGAAAGAGAGGGGGAAAGAAAGATAGAGAGAGAGAGAAAGGAAGGGAAATGATTGCCACAGAAAGAGAGCGAATGAGAGGTATGAGAAGGCTGAGAGTGAAGAAGACGGCTCTGTTCTACTCTCTGCTCCCTTACTCCCTCAGCTCTATCCAGTCAGGGACAGGAGCAGTAGGTGAGACAGGCGAGGAGAGGTGGAGGGAAAGCAAGTCAATATTCCAAGCCAAGTGAAAGAGCACTGATCGATTTCAATCACGCTTCTCCAGAGGGCGGGAGAGGTCACTCAAAGGATGGCCTCGGACGAGGTCACAGAAGGACCCTTGTTTGTCTGTGAGCAGCGACCTCATCAGCCAGCAATGACCTCTGATATGTTGCAAGGTTACAGCCTTTGGCCTGTGCTGTAATAGGAGCCGATAATAACAGGCCCATTGATGCTGGCTCACAGACAGGGGCGTAGCACCAAATCCTGTACACAAGTTACCATTTTTAATCTTTCAATATATTAATATTTAAAGGAAAATAAAACCACAGCCTTTAAAAGGGACCTCCCACCACTATTACGCCTCATGAGGCATTAGCGGGAAAAGCTCATCTGTGCACGACACGTGTGGACATACACGAGATGCTCTAGGACTAGGTTCTAAACAGGGCCACCCATTGCTGCCCGTTACAAAGTCACCAGCTCATCTCTTATGCCCAGGCTACAGTGGCAAAAGTATCAAACTAATGTAACAAAACATAACTTAACTCACACAATAGTGTGTGAGCGAGACGGAGCTGCGTCATTCTGTTACATTTGTTTGTTTGCGGTGATCCCCGTAGAGAGTCCACATGCTCCCATTTCTGGGCTCCAAGAGCGGGAATGCCGAGGGCAAATAGCTGCCCTCTGGTGTCTGAAATGTGCCTCGTGTGGAAAATACGATCCAGCCGTCAACTCCAAATACAGCCAAATGCCTCTTCCTCCACAAACCACACAGATCATCCGATCCTTCCCCATTCCTCTCCCATTGTCTATTGTCTGAGTCAGCTGTAACCAAAGCAGGCCAAATAAACGAAGACGATCCCCGAAAACAAGACGCACATTCATGCACGGCCACACGTAAATGACTCTGTGTGCGCCTAACTGTGCGGTCTGCACAAAGAAAACACAGAAATGCCATCATTTATCAAAAAGAAAAAAGAGCATCTGTTCTTCGGAGGGAAATATATACCTGAAATAGATACCTTAAGGATTTTGCATGTGGTGGACAAGTGACTTGACTTAATGACTGAAGCTTCTGTCGTTTTTCCGGAGTGCGTTTCCTGAGGGCATTCTTAAATAACTACCATCTGAGAGCGACAGACTCCTTTTAAACACCCCTTAAGGCACACCCGCCCATATCTGGGACGCCCCCCCCCCCCCCCCCCCCCCCCCCC